>JAXIVJ010003570.1:5000-60000 GCA_036785665.1 Chirona hameri
AGCGAAATTAGCCGAGAGCGTTGTATGCTCCCAACTTCTAGAATACCTGCTGTCACACTCAATTCTCACAGACGTGCAGCATGGTTTCCGGCCGGGGCGCTCCACAGAGTCGGCGATGCTGGACGCTGTCGGTTACCTGATGGACAGCATGGACAGAGGTCAGATTGGGTGCCTAACTACAGCTGACACCTCGAAGGCCTGTAACTTGACAGCGTACAGCATCCCCGACTGCTGGAGAAGCTTGCGTGGTGTGGCATACAAGACCACTGGTTCCGTGACTGGCTTGGGGATCGATATCAGAAGGTTAGGGGCGGGGAAACATCATTACCAATCACTCATGGCGTGGTTCAGGGGTCGCTGCTGGGACCAATCCTATTTTTAATTTTCACAAACGATTTGCCGTCTTACCTCAATGATAGTAAAATTGTAATGTACGCCGACGACGTGCAGTTTCTCCATCAGGGAGAGACCCGACATGTCCTAGACCTTCAGAGCGGGGTGGAGCACACGGTAAATGTAGCACAGCGATGGTTCATGGCAAACAGTCTCAAAATTAATCCCACAAAGACCGACCTAGTGCTTATAAAGTCCAAAAGATGCCAAATGAACCACAATTTTTCTGTCCGATTTGGCGAAGCTCAAATTCATCCATCGGCCACTGTTAGAGTTCTCGGGGTTATGATCGACAGTAATCTCACATTTGAATCGCAAGTCTCATCAGTTATACGCCGAAGCTACGCGACGATGGGGGGACTAGCAAAATTGTCTCGCTCACTTCCGGAAGAGGTAAAGAAAATGATCATTGAGGCTTTAGTTTTTCCCCATCTATCATATTGCATTACAGTTTGGGCCGGCTGTGGCAAAATCCAAAAACACCGAATCCAAAAGGTGATAAATCACTGCGCAAATTGTCAAGGGCGCGAGACGTTCCGCCCACGTATCACCGATGTTGCGCGAACTGAAGTGGCCGAGAGTGGATGATTTGGTGGCAGAGCGCGACTTAGCCATCATGCACTGGCTGCTGTTCAATGACCAGGCGCCGGCTAGTCTAAGCGAGCGTGTACTGTACCGTGGAAACGTGTCGGTTAGGGAGACGCGAGCGACCGACGCCGGTCAGCTGCAGATACCGCGGGTACGCACTGAGCATGCTCGGAAATTTTCCATTTCCGTGCCGCAGATCAGTGGAACAACGCGCCCACAGTAGTCAGGGAAGCTAGGACCGCCGCAAAGTGTCGTAGAACAGCCAGACAGTGGCTACTCGAATCAGACCAGTGACGAAAACGAGTATGTACTCCTGTCGCCTTGCATGTCGCCTTGCAATGACTGAATCATCTTTAGGATTGTATCACCCTCATGTGTTTATATTTTACGATTGTGATCGCCTGTAACTTGACGCTAAGACGTAAAAGCCACGTTGAGTGGAGCGCTTTAAGAAATAAATGATGATGATGATGACCGTCAGTGGCAGCCCACAGTCAGACCGTCAGTGGCAGCCCACAGTCAGACCGTCAGTGGCAGCCCACAGTCAGACCGTCAGTGGAGCACAGTCAGACCGTTAGTGGAGGACAGTCAGACCGTCAGTGGCAGCCCACAGTCAGACCGTCAGTGGCAGCCCACAGTCAGACCGTCAGTGGAGCACAGTCAGACCGTTAGTGGAGGACAGTCAGACCGTCAGTGGAGCACAGTCAGACCGTCAGTGGCAGCCCACAGTCAGACCGTCAGTGGAGCACAGTCAAACCGTTAGTGGAGGACAGTCAGACCGTCAGTGGCAGCCCACAGTCAGACCGTCAGTGGAGCACAGTCAGACCGTCAGTGGCAGCCCACAGTCAGACCGTCAGTGGAGCACAGTCAGACCGTTAGTGGCAGCCCACAGTCAGACCGTCAGTGGAGCACAGTCAGACCGTTAGTGGAGGACAGTCAGACCGTCAGTGGAGCACAGTCAGACCGTCAGTGGCAGCCCACAGTCAGACCGTCAGTGGAGCACAGTCAGACCGTTAGTGGAGGACAGTCAGACCGTCAGTGGAGCACAGTCAGACCGTCAGTGGCAGCCCACAGTCAGACCGTCAGTGGAGCACAGTAGACCGTCAGTGGAGCACACAGTCAGACCGTCAGTGGCAGCACACATTCAGACCGTCAGTGGAGCACAGTCAGACCGTCAGTGGAGCACAGTCAGACCGTCAGTGGCAGCCCACAGTCAGACCGTCAGTGGCAGCCCACAGTCAGACCGTCAGTGGAGCACAGTAGACCGTCAGTGGAGCACACAGTCAGACCGTCAGTGGCAGCACACATTCAGACCGTCAGTGGAGCACAGTCAGACCGTCAGTGGAGCACAGTCAGACCGTCAGTGGCAGCCCACAGTCAGACCGTCAGTGGCAGCCCACAGTCAGACCGTCAGTGGAGCACAGTCAGACCGTCAGTGGAGCACAGTCAGGCCGTCAGTAGAGCACAGTCAGACCGTCAGTGGAGCACAGTCAGACCGTCAGTGGAGCACAGTCAGGCCGTCAGTAGAGCACAGTCAGACCGTCAGTGGAGCACAGTCAGACCGTCAGTGGAGCACATTCAGACCGTCAGTGGAACACACAGTCAGACAGTCAGTGGAGCACAGTCAGACCGTCAGTGGCAGCCCACAGTCAGACCGTCAGTGGAACACAGTCAGACCGTCAGTGGAGCACAGTCAGACCGTCAGTGGCAGCCCACAGTCAGACCGTCAGTGGCATCCCACAGTCAGACCGTCAGTGGCAGCACACAGTCAGACCGTCAGTGGAGCACAGTCAGACCGTCAGTGGCAGCCCACAGTCAGACCGTCAGTGGAGCACAGTCAGACCGTCAGTGGAGCACAGTCAGACCGTCAGTGGCAGCCCACAGTCAGACCGTCAGTGGAGCACAGTCAGACCGTCAATGGAGCACAGTCAGACCGTCAGTGGAGCACAGTCAGACCGTCAGTGGAACACACAGTCAGACAGTCAGTGGAGCACAGTCAGACCGTCAGTGGAGCACAGTCAGACCGTCAGTGGAGCACAGTCAGACCGTCAGTGGAGCACAGTCAGACCGTCAGTGGAGCACAGTCAGACCGTCAGTGGAGCACAGTCAGACCGTCAGTGGAGCACAGTCAGACCGTCAGTGGAGCACAGTCAGACCGTCAGTGGAACACACAGTCAGACAGTCAGTGGAGCACAGTCAGACCGTCAGTGGAGTACAGTCAGACCGTCAGTGGAGCACAGTCAGACCGTCAGTGGAGCACAGTCAGACCGTCAGTGGAGCACAGTCAGACCGTCAGTGGAGCACAGTCAGACCGTCAGTGGCAGGCCACAGTCAGACCGTCAGTCGCAGCCCAGTGCACGGAGTATCCTCAGTTACACAAGAACGGAGTCATTTGTGACAGGGGAATACCTAATGCGCATTCCTCTACGGGGACAAATAAGACTCCAAATGTGTTCAAAATCACCTAATACTGCATCTGTTTTTGATATTTGCCCACTTCAAAATCATCAGGTACCTACATACAATACTTGTGGGCATACTGCGAGCTTCCATTAATGCAGCGAGCACAGTCACTTCCTGGCAGTGGTGGCGAGGGATATGAGCGTGTCGCCTTCCTGGCAGCGATGGCTAGGGATATGAAGCGTGTCACCTTCCTGGCAGTGGTGGCGAGGGATATGAGCGTGTCACCTTACTGGCAGCGATGGCGAGGGATATGAGCGTGTCACCTTGCTGGCAGCGATGGCGAGGGAGCCTTCCTGGCAGCGATGGCGAGGGATATGAGCGTGTCACCTTCCTGGCAGTGGTGGCGAGGGATATGAGCGTGTCACCTTCCTGGCAGTGGTGGCGAGGGATATGAGCGTGTCACATTCCTGGCAGTGGTGGCGAGGGATATGAGCGTGTCACCCATATGAGCGTGTCACCCGATGCCCGCAGGGGCATCGGCTTCGGCCGGTGTAAGGGGAGTAGCGCCCCCTCGGATCCCAGCCAACCCCTCCCTCCATCCCCCCTCACACTCACCCCCCGGCCCAGTCCCAGTCCAGTTTTGCAACCCCCGTAACAAGTCCCGAACCTCTCCCCCTCCCCACTCAGTTTACTGGGTGTCCCCGTTGAAGCCTCCTCCCTTTGCGGCGTTTGACGGTCGGGTGCTAGTCACCCGACCTGAACAGGCTTCTTGCGTCTATCATGGATATTGTCCTAGCATTAACTATGATGTGACAGGGGACGCCTGGCTTTTTACATTGGCAAGGCTTTTCTGCGACTGGGCGCGTCGACCCGTACCCTGGGATGAAGGGGTCCTGGAGGCTGAGCCACCTGCCGCGCGGGCTAGTCGTGGTAGCGTGGCAACACTCCTCTTTGGCCTAGATTTCCGGAAGGGCGGGGACACTCAGTGAGGCGCTGCACTGAGAAGCTTTCGCGTCGGGGCTGCTGCCGCGGGTCGTGGGTTTGGCTGTCTCGCTGCCGCAGGGCGGGTGCATGCACTTGTCTGGCGGCTGCGGGGTGGCTTTGCCGCTGCACCGGGTGGTGTCCCGGCTTAAGGCGTCAAGGGAGGAGGCGGCGTCTAAACGGCGGGGGTGGTGAGTCTCTCTCTCCCCTCTGGGAGGGCGTCGTCGAGCCCCGTACAGCCCAGTCCCCAGCCCTCGGCCTTGTAGCGGCGCCGTGGCGGAGCGTCGGCTGGGACTGGACAGAGACCAATGCAATTCTCCATGGATACCAATCTCGAACCCACCCTGCTCTCTTCGGACCACACGGACCACCTACCTCCCGCTCGAACCAGACCAGATACAGTTTCTCGATTTTTGTTGATCAGCTTCGGAGAGGGTGCACAGTCAGACACGCTCAACCCTTTTCATCTCCACAGAGCCATCTCCCGGTTTGGAGAAGCTACACGGGTAGTGAAACGGTCAGACGGGAAGGTGGAAGTGGCGATGAAGACTTCTGAGAGCGCACGGAAGTTGCTCAGCGCGGATACCGTTTCTATCCAAACAAAGAATGGTACCAGAACGATTCCGATCACAGCCCGCCCCCACCCGACCAAGGGTTTTTCAACGGGTGTGATAACGGTGCCGGACCTGGGTGACGTGGAGGAGGAGGAGATCCTGGAGGAGCTACGGGACCAAGGGGTCCAGAAAGTCCGCCGATTTCAGCGCAGAGAGAACGGCAACGCTGTCAACTCAGACACGTTAGTCCTGTCTTTCTCCCAGGAGGAACTCCCAGAGAGAGTCCGCATCGCCTGGCGATCCGTCCGCGTGCGACAATACGTACCCAACCCGGTCCGATGCTACAAATGCCAAGCATACGGGCACATGGCCAGTTCCTGTAAGGGTAAGGAACGCTGTGCCCGATGTTCGGTACTCGGCCACAACTCATCCAAGTGCGAGGCCCCAAAGCCAAAGTGTACCTGTGGAGGCGAACACGAAGTGTGGTCGCGGGAGTGCCCCAGACTCGAGGCGGAAAAAAAAGAAAGTAAAAGACAGGGTCACTGGCAGCGCAAAGAGGGCAGCTGCGCCACCACACTCGGGCAACCCTATTCCGTCTGCCGGACACCAGTCGCAGACTGTTCCGACAACTACCCCGTACCGAAACGCCCTCACGGGAGAGCAGCGCCAGCCACCAGAGACCCCTGCTCCATGCCCGCCGCCGGTGACCATTACACCAGAAACAAGGATGAAGGACTGCATGGAGCTATCTTTGCAGCAGTTCTTTGCTCTCCTGAGCGGTTACAACAGCCCCGCACAGTTGCTCAAAACCGCAGTCACACAAACAAGAGACTTTGGTGTCCAATGCAACATCCAAAACACAGCAACCAAGCATGTACAGACGGACCTGTTTGCTGAGCAGCTTGTGCCTCTACTTGAGGTAGATATCTCCGGGGATATCATCACCGCCGAGGAAGGCGACGCAGGAGGAATGTCCACTGAACCATCTTGTAAACGGCCCCGGGAGGACTCTCCCGCTCAACCACCTGTGTCGAGACCGACCCTCCCCCGGTCAGTCGAGACGAGCGATGCCTCCTCCCATCCCCCAGAGACACCAACAACCACCAAGCGCGCACGTGTCGCTTCCGATCGCGACTCGACGTCGATCTCCGTTGCGCAGGGGCGGTCTGCTGACGCCGGAATGGAGGCTATAGACGCTGACGTCCTCTCATCCGTGCCAATACACGGATCAGGAGCCACGGGAGAAGTAGCCAGATCGACGCTCCAGATCCACATAGGACCTCCGGACAGACCAGTCACGCCGACGGCGGGAAACCACCAGGAAAGCCCTGTCACCACACCGTCTAGCCAAGACCGTGGCAGACAGCGGATAAGCTGGTCAGGGGATAGCTCATCCCTGATGCGTCCACCCGCGCTGCCCCCACCGCCAACGCCCACCAGTGGACGATTCGGCTCAGTGTCCCCTCTGGGTTTCTTTTCCCCAGTTCAGTCGCCGTCGGAACTGTCGAGGCTAGGTGACGTAGCCGTTCGCTCGCGCTCCGCGCAGAGATCTGGTCGGTGGCCTGAGAGCTCTGCCTCCAGAGAGAGAATCCCTGGGAGGCGCTCCTCTTACAGCAACAGCAATGACAATGTATAAGTCTAGTCAAGTTTTAACCTTTTATCTCTCCCTCTTAGCTATGACTTCCGTATTGCAGTGGAACTTGCGTGGCTTCAGAGCCAACCACGCCGATCTCCAGGCATGGGCAGCGGCCAAGACGCCAGCTGTGATAGCCTTGCAGGAGACGAAGCTCAGAGCTGAAAACTCATGCAACCTGCACCACTACAAATCGTATCGATACGATCTCCCTTCTGCCACGATAGCACACGGAGGTACCGCACTTATGGTCCATTATAGCGTCCCCTCGCACTCTTACCGTCTGCGCACCGACCTCCAGGCTTCTGCAGCGACAGTGGACTTCAAACGCTTCAAGGTCACAATAGTTTCACTTTACATCCCTCCCGGTGGAAGCCTGCCTGCGGATTCACTCCAGGATTTAATACGGCAGCTCCCGAACAACTTTCTCGTCCTTGGCGACTTCAACTCTTACAGCACCGTATGGGGCTGCTCTCGCACCAATAGGCGAGGCAGGTACCTTGAGGAGATCATACACAGAAACAATGTATGCTTACTGAACAACGGCTCCCCAACACACATAACTATGCCGTCGGGATCAACATCGGCGATAGATCTATCCCTCAGTTCCGCAACTGTCGCCGATCGATTCCGGTGGCGAACCCACATGATACCGTGTGGTAGTGACCACTTTCCCATCTGGCTGTGCTCTGACATACCCCACCCTGGGGTGAGGACACCGCAGTGGAATCTGTGGAAGGCAGACTGGACGAGTTTTGCAGCCGACTGCAATTTAGACTTTGACTTTGCAGGTTCATCGACTGACACAATGAACGACCAGATCTGCGCTGCGATAATAGTATCGGCAACCAAGTCCATCCCAAAGACATCGCCTCTCCCGAAGCGCATCCCGGTTCCATGGTGGTCCGAGGAATGTCGCCTTGCGATCCGGGAAAGACGACGTCATTTTAGAACATTCGAACGACACCCCACAACCCAGAACCTGATACACTTCCGCAAAGCGAGAGCTTTCGCGCGAAGAACAGTCCGAGAAGCCAAGCGCATTTCCTGGACTACTTACATCAGCACAATTAATCGGTTCACCCCCCTGGGCTCTGTCTGGCGGCGCATGCATCGGATTTCTGGTCGCGGCACCCCATTACAATCACCAATTCTCATTCTGCCGAATAGCATCACTATTTCCAACCCCTTGGAAGTAGCCAACGTCATAGGAGAGAAGTGGGCCGAACGCTGGAAGCTGGGCACCACTCACCCGACTTTCATCCGGCATAAGCGAGCGAGCGAGTTATCACCCATCGACTTTTCATGCTCGGACTCGCCGGCTTTTAATGACCTTCTTACTTTTGACGAGCTTGAAAGGGCCATAGGACGTCTGCGGAGCACAGCTGCTGGACCTGATTTGATACCTAATGACATGCTCCAGAAGCTCAGCACACGATCACTTCACGCCTTGCTGGCGTTTTATAACCACGTCTGGACCTCTCACGAGTTCCCGGCTAAATGGAGAGAGGCAATTGTCGTGCCAATTTTAAAACAAGGCAAAGACGGAGGTGATCCTTTACATTATAGACCCATTGCACTCACCTCATGCCTATGTAAGCTTTTGGAAACCATAGTAAACCGTAGGTTGGTGTGGTACCTAGAGAGCATCGGTTTCTTCTCCAGCGCTCAGTGCGGGTTTAGGAAGAACAGATGCACCACAGATCACTTGGTATCCATGGACACGGCGGTTCGCCGGTCATTCGCGTGCAAGCAGCACACATTTGCCGTGCTATTTGACATTGAAAAGGCTTATGATACCGCATGGCGCCATGCGATTCTACGTAAGCTACGTGGCGCCGGAGTCCGAGGTCACATGGGACATTTAGTTGCAAATTTCATCAAAGAACGTCTTTTCGAGTGATACAGATACAGATACAGACTTTTATTAAGGTCGTCCACATGTGCCTGTGGCTATTACAACCTCTCGTCATGAGTTAAAAACACAGGGAACATGGTCAGAAAAAGCATACAATAAAATCACACAAGTAAAAACAAGAATACAAAACACTGACACACGCCAACACATACACACACACACACACACACACACACACACACACACACACACACACACACACACACACACACACACACACACACACACACACACACACACACACACACACACACACACACACACACACACACACACACACACACACACACACACACACACACACACACACACACACACACACACACACACACACACACACACACACACACACACACACACACACACACACACACACACACACACACACACACACACACACACACACACACACACACACACACACACACACACACACACACACACACACACACACACACACACACACACACACACACACACACACACACACACACACACACACACACACACACACACACACACACACACACACACACACACACACACACACACACACACACACACACACACACACACACACACACACACACACACACACACACACACACACACACACACACACATACAATCACTAAAACCAGTCGGCATGACGGTGAGAATCGCTGCGTCGGTCAGTCCGGTGCCCGCGGAGCGGCAGCGAGATGTCGCCGCACTTGGCGACGAAACAGCGGCACGGGCAGTCCTAAAAGGTCGCGTGGCAGGGCGTTATACAGCGCTGGTCCCCGGCAGGCAAAACGCCGCCGTCCCATCTCCGTGCGTGACCGGGGAACAAACAACATGTGGTCCTGTCGCGTGGCCCGCTCGGTAGCGCGGGCCTCTGGGTGGACAGACTCGCAGCCAGCTGTTCAGGCTCGCCGCAGCAACGCACCTTGTGCGTGAGGCACAGTGTGTGGTAAGTGGCCATGCCCTCCACGCCGAGCCACCCCAGCCTCCCCAGCAGATCCGACACATGGTCGTACTTCCGTCGGCCAAAAAGTACTCTTGCAGCATAGTTTATGACTTTTTGAAGCCGACAGAAGTTCCCCTTCTTGCCGTTACCGTATACCGAGATACAGTACCGGATCTGCGAGAAAACCAGGGCATTGATCAGCGCGGAGAGCACGGCCGTTGGCAGGTGCCCCCTCAGATGCGATAGACCAGTCAAAACTCCGAAGAAGCGCTGTGTTACGGTAGAGACATGGCGGTCCCAGCATAACGAGCGGTCAAAGGTGAGACCTAGGTTTTTGGCTTCTGAAATGGGGATTAAATCCTGATCGCGGAATTTTACTTTGATGTCATGTACAGTGCGCAGATTTTGAGAGCTGCCCATAAGCATCAGTTGGGTCTTGGCGGCATTTACTTTCAGTCCATTTGCTTGGAACCAGTTATCGAGAGAGGCTAAGGCACCCTCCATGCGAGTGACGACTTTGTGAATATCAGATTTTTTGCCGCTGACCAAAATTTGGGTGTCGTCAGCATATTGGACAACCACTGCGTCCTCGGCAAACAGACTGAGATCGTTTGCGAAGACGCAGTAGAGGAGAGGGCCTAGAGATGAGCCTTGAAACACACCGATGCTGTTGGGCAGCGGGAGGGAAGTTTTCACTCCACCCAGACCGTCAGTGAGGCTGACACTCTGGGTGTGGTTGCGCAAATAGGCAGAGAACCAAGACGTGTCAATTCCGTGAAGTGATAATTTTGACAGGAGTTTTGAATGATCTATCACATCGAAACATTTGCTCAAATCCAGCAGGCAGAGCAGGGAAACTTCTCCGTGGTCAAAGGCAGATAGGATTTGGTCGGAAATTGAGGTCAGCGCAGTTTCAGTCGAGTGACGAGGCCGGAAACCGTGCTGACTGGAAGAGAGGAGGTGGTTATCTGAAAGGTATTTGTAAAGCTGCTGGTGTACAGCGCGCTCTACGATTTTGGCTATGACTGGAACAATGGATATAGGACGGAAGTTGGATGGGTCAGAAAGATTGCCGGATTTGTGAATAGGATGGACTAGGGAATGTTTCCAGGATTCAGGAACGTCGGACTGGGTTATGCTGGAGTTGACCAAATGCAGGAGCACCCACCCAACCGAGTCAAAGCAGGCACGAATCATTCGTATGCTGATGCCGTCGTCACCGCAGGCCGGCGAGCCACTCATCCCAAACACAACGGCCCGCAGCTCCGCCAGTGACAACGGCATCAGCACAAGAGAACAGGCACCGACACGCGGCAGACGACAGGCTATGTCCGGCGTAGGCCCTAAGCGCTTCACTTCCTCAGCCACACGCGGACCCACGCCGACAAAATAACGATTTAGGTCGTCCGGTGTGACGTCTGGCATCTTACGGGCGGCTCGTTTGCTGCCGACGACAGGTCTAATCAGTCGCCACATCGACTCCCGTCTACCCTCACGGATGCGCCGCTCCACATCCTGGCGAGTATCATGCCTAATCGCAGAACGCACGGCTCGGTTTGCATCACGGTACTGGGTTGACCCGTGACCAAACGCTGCTAGCGCCCCACGGCGGCGAGACATCAATACTTTAGTTGAGTCAGACACCACGGGGGCGCTCGGGTTCCTGATTTTAACAGTCCTGAGAGGGGCATGGGAGTCGATTATCGGCAGAAATATGGCGACAAAGTGGTTCCACTCAAGCGTGACGGTGCCTGAACTAAACACCGCACTCCAGTCGGCTAGCGCCAAATCAAGGTTCATGGAGTACGTGTCCACACGGCCAAGACAACGAGAACGAAAGCTAGTACTTTGTGGCTTGAAGCGTGGCATAGTGACGAAGACACGAATGAACTTATGTGGGCTAAAATGACAAAACTTTGTGCGACAGACTTTAACGATGTTACGACAGTTTGTGATAACAACATCAAGCATGGAACCAGTCGAGTAGGTAGGAGACGAGACACACTGAGATAAAGAATTATCGGACATAAAATTACAAAGCGTACGCTTGGCCGGGTCAGAGTCAGGTTTGAGCAGGCAACAGTTAAGATCACCACATATAAAAATCTTCGACCCCGGGTATGTTGACAAAATATAATGGAGCTGGTTTTCTAGATCAGAAAAATCGGCAGTCAGGTCAGCCACGCCACGTCTCGGTGGTCGGTACACGGTACAAATAATGAACTGTCGTCGGTTGTCGGGTTTAAGTAAAGTCCACAGGGTCTCCAACTTGCTGTTGGGGTGAGCGGCAGCCGCGGCGACGCGGATTGGAGAGGCAGTGATGCCGTCCCGGGCCGCCAGCGCCACCCCTCCGTATCCTCGGTTGTCGGGGCGGTCGGCCCGGTACAGCTGGTATCCGGGCAGCGTCAGCAGGCGACTCGGAGTGGACGGCTTCAACCACGTTTCGCTGAGGCTCATCAGGTCGAAGTCGCCGCGGTGAAGCTGGTCGGCAAGCTCAAGGAGCTTGGGCTTAAGGCTCTGCACGTTGAGCACACTAATGATCAGACCCGCTCCAGATGTGTGCCGCTGGTGCTCCTCCCGGTGTCTGGCGCCTTTGCTCCCCCGTTTCCTGGCGCTGGGGGCGCGCCTGCCTCGCCTGGTCCGGCGTCGGCGGCCGCAGTCAGCTGATTGGCCGCCCGGCAGCGCTGACCCAGCGCCGGCGGGTACTGGCTGGGCCCGGATGGGCGGGTCAAGCCTGACCGGTTCAAGGTCATCTCGACCAGGGGCGGGCATGCGCCGGCCATGAGAGTGGGCACATCGTTATCCGACAGTTTTACACAGGGAAGTGGAGTTCCACAGGGGAGTGTTTTAAGTGCGACTATGTTCGGAGTTCTTATCAATGATATTTGCAACTCTCTTCCACCAACAGTCCACCGCTCGCTTTTTGTCGATGATTTCGCCATTTGGGTGTCGACGTCCACTTCCGTGTCGGCTCAGAGGCAGCTGCAGATATGCATCGACGGTCTGGCCAGGTGGAGTCTTTTAAATGGCTTCAAGTTCTCGACGGGGAAGTCTGTTTGTCTTCACTTCTGCCGGCGTACGCGATATTGTCCGGACATTGTTCTGCGCCTCTACGGACAACGTATCCCCGTGAAGGATCAGGCGAAGTTCCTTGGGGTCACCTTTGACAGACGCTTGTCATACGTTCCCCATATCGCGCAACTGAAGGACAAATGCACACAGCGTATGAACATTCTGAAGGTAACTTCCCGCATGTCTTACGGTGCTGACAGGACCACGCTTTTACGACTGTATCATGCTCTAGTCAGATCCGTGTTAGACTACGCATCCATTGTGTACGACGGAGCGCTGAACAGCACGAAGCAATCCCTCGACAGCGTACACCATGCGTGTGTGCGATTAGCCACTGGCGCTTTCCGGACCTCACGCAGAGCCAGCCTTCTTGTGGATGCAGAGGAAACTCCACTAGATCTGAGACGGAAGCGCCTCGCCCTCATTTACGTATGTAAAATCAAGCAGGACCCAGACCACCCCACGTATGACTGGATCTTCGACCATTCACTGGTCCATCTGTTCTCAACAACTCGTCAGAGCTCCTCCCAAGCCCTGTGTTCTCGCGCACACAGCTGGATGCAGAACACTGGCATTGACCTCGATAGCTTGGCCACACGACGCACCTGTCGTGTAGAGCCATGGCGCCTAACAGGGCTTTGCTGTGACCTTAGCCTCTTGCAACACCCAAAGTCGACCACTATGCCGAACGAACTGAAGCAGTGTGCGCTGGAAAAGCTTGACTCATATGGTGGGTTCCGGAGATATTTTACTGACGGATCGAAGGGCGCTGAGGGCGTGGGCTGCGCTTTCGTCAGCGGGACGACCAGTAGACGTTTTAAGCTGCCAGACGCAGCATCAGTATTTACCTCTGAACTGTACGCTATCTACCAGGTTTTAAAGCACATTCGCCGTCATAGTCACAACTTTTGTCTTATAGTTACTGACTCAGCCAGCTCAGTGATGGCACTCCGTAACCAGCTGATCTCCTCATCGCTAGTCACACAGATTTTAAACTGCTGACCAGCATCCACTCGGATGGTGGAGAAGTGAAATTGTTATGGGTGCCTAGTCACGTGGGCGTTGAGGGCAACGAGAGAGCCGACGAAGCTGCCAAAGCTGCCTCGCGCTCCTCGCGTATTCGTTCGCTGAAGATGGAGGCCGACGATATGAAGCCAGCTATAAACCACATCGTACTCGCTGAATGGCAAGATAGGTGGCATAACGAGACAGACTGCGCTCTTAGACGCCTACGCCCGAATATCGGAAGGTGGAAGTCGAGCAGCAGGCGAAGCAGAATGGAGGAAGTGGCGCTAGCTAGACTCCGCATCGGCCACTGTTACGCTACTCACAGTTACCACCTGACCAGCTCGGAGCCGCCGGTATGCGGCTACTGCAACGCTCCACTGAGCGTGAAACACGTGTTATCTCCCAACGATATCTGCCAACAGTTGAGACTTATAAAATCACGTTTTTTCCCGAATGCATCGCTCGACGACGTGCTAGGGGACAGTGCAGAAGTCAGCATCAAACAAGTTCTCTCTTACCTACAGAAGATCCGTTTTAACATTGTGTACAACCCCCACGTCTGACTGCGCTGAAGTAGCGTAGACTGGATGGGCGCTTGATAGCCTCAACGCGCTGAAGCGCCCCCCAAAAACCCTAATCACACACACGAGCGTGTCACCTTCCTGGCAGTGGTGGCGAGGGATATGAAGCGTGTCACCTTCCTGGCAGTGGTGGCGAGGGATATGACCTTTACACCAGTCGGACGGTGGTCAGATGGGGATGTTTCCCACTAAGACGGTGTGTTGTATTTTTCATACAAAACTTCCAGGAAGAGAACGCCAATAGCTGATTTATTAGAGACAAGAGAAAGGACAGTCACCATTGCAGACTCCGTGAGAACTCGCGTCTAATCCTAATGGATAGTAGAATGAGAGCGCCTAAATATATCCACCCCTGTAGCTCAGTCGGGAGAGCGCTGGGCTTTTGACCTCACCCGGTGTGGCAGCCCGGGTTCGAGTCGCTTCGGCGCTCGCTATTTGTCCCTGACTGGGGTGGCCTGTGGCCGGTGGCAGCGGTCACACTCCTGGTCAAGTGACGTCAGACGTCAGAGGGCTCACGTCACTTGTCACGGTCCACCCCGGACCGGACACATTGGACACGGTCCGCCCCGGACCGGACACATTGGACACGGTCCGCCCCGGACCGGACACATTGGACACGGTCCGCCCCGGACCGGACACATTGGACACGGTCCGCCCCGGACCGGACACATTGGACACGGTCCGCCCCGGACCGGACACATTGGACACGGTCCGCCCCGGACCGGACACATTGGACACGGTCCGCCCCGGACCGGACACATTGGACACGGTCCGCCCCGGACCGTGTCCAGGTATGTCGGGCACGTTAAAGGGAATGCTTCACCTTTGCATTGGTTTTGAACTGAGATAGCCATTATCTTTGGCCGTTATTGAAATGTCGAAAATACTAAGGTCATTTTCCCTAAAACTTAGCCGTTTTTTAGCAATTCAATTTATAGTTTTCAAAATGGGGTCTAGGCTAGTGCCGCCGCTGATTAGCTGACAGCGACTTTTTCCGCCAATCCCACTTTGCCATCCAATCAGCGCGGTCTATGGCTCAATAATGACGTCATCATCCCAAATATAAAAAAAAAATTATTTGTATAAAGTTATGTGACTTTTCGAGATAAAAATATCACCATCGTTTTCAGCAGCACTTACTTCATATTTTCGACTATAACCAGCATATATTTGACAACTTTCAGAAAGGTGAAATATTCCCTTTAACCCGCGCACTGCAGGGAAGGGGGTGATTTCCACCCCCCCCCCCTTCCTCCTCAGGTTTTTCGCAGATAGAGAAAAAACGGCGGCGCGCAGCGCCGCTGGGTTTTGGCACACCTGTTTGGACATCAATTGCGCACACTTTGCAACCAAATTCACCTCGTGTTATCTCAGGTTAGGTCACCAGACCAGGTCAAGGGACCCCACCTCCAAAGAAGATTGCAGTCATGTGCCAAAGCCAGAGTTTCTCACCGATCAGTTTGAAAATTACTGGGTGTCATGAGGGCACAGGTACTTATAATTCGTTTATCTCGGAATTTTGATATTGGTGACATAAGGTCAGGTCAATTTCGTGACCTCCCCATAATAAGTCAATGGGGAAATAATCAAATGCTTCCTATTTCAAGGATATGCATGATATTAGTCCAATTACTTCTGGATCATGTTATTATAGGATATTCTTGATGATCCAAATGTAAGTTTTGTTAAGTGGCTCCTATGGGGTTATTCGACGTCATCCGAGGTCACCATCACTTTTGTATCAATAACTCGCGACATAATGCAGATAGAAAAGTAAAACCGACAGCATTGTGTTTGTCTCGTCCAGACACGTCTCGCTATATCTAACATGACCCACTTGGGTCTTTACCTCAGGTCAAGTTCATTTGACCTGAGGTCAAATTTTGAATTTTAATTAAAGATTGCCATGTATATCATTCAAAGTGCCTTGACGAGAAAAACACAATGGCGTAAACAGTTTTACGTTATCATTATTAGGTAACAAGTTATTAGCGAAAAACGGTTTTTCAAAACAAAACATTTATTTTTTATTTTCTTACCTCTGGAGCCTCAAATATTGACCCGACATCAAATTTAAGGGCATGCCGTCGATTGAAAATGTCAATGGCTGGCGATCGTTTTTTTCTGTTTGTTTATAGCTAGCATAGTTTCCGAGATATATGGGAATTTCTGGAGCGAAGTCCTGAAACAGGAAAAACTGGAAAATTTGACCTTTGATGACTTCTGGTGACCTCAATTTTGGCCTGACTGTAAACAATACTGAATACTTTCGATAAAACTTGTATCAAGCCATCAAACGCCGTTTTCTCCTTGTCGCTACGTTGCGTAGTTTTCGAGATCTCACGGGGGCTGAAATCAACCCCCTGCAGTTCGTGTTCAGCGCAAACCCCCTGCAGTGCGCGGAATAAGCTTTCTCCTCTAAATTCTGCCGGCTACCCGGAATTGCCCGATCGGACCGGAGGGTCAGGGCCTGCGCAACAAGCTCTGCTTAGCGCTGGTTCTGACCTTGGAAATCCGTCCATTCAAAAGGTTCGGACTAAATGTAAACCAGTATCCATTCAGTGACCGTCAAAACACTTGACCACGTATATTGTCATCTTAGACGTATGACCACGTTTATTGTCATCTTATACGTATGACCACGTGTATTGTCATCTTAGACGTATGACCACGTGTATTGTCATCTTAGACGTATGACCACGTGTATTGTCATCTTAGACGTATGACCACGTGTATTGTCATCTTAGACGTATGACCACGTTTATGTCATCTTAGACGTATGACCACGTTTATTGTCATCTTAGACATATGACCACGTGTATTGTCATCTTAGACGTATGACCACGTTTATTGTCATCTTAGACATATGACCACGTGTATTGTCATCTTAGACATATGACCACGTGTATTGTCATCTTAGACGTATGACCACGTTTATTGTCATCTTAGATATATGACCCCCTTTATTGTCATCTTAGACGTATGACCACGTTTATGTCATCTTCGATGTATGACCACGTGTATTGTCATCTTACACATATGGCCACGTGCATTGTCATCTTAGACGTATGACCACGTGTATTGTCATCTTAGACGTATGACCACGTTTATTGTCATCTTAGACGTATGACCACGTGTATTGTCATCTTAGACGTATGACCACGTGTATTGTCATCTTAGACATATGACCATGTTTATTGTCATCTTAGACGTATGACCACGTGTATTGTCATCTTAGACATATGACCACGTTTATTGTCATCTTAGACGTATGACCACGTGTATTGTCATCTTAGACATATGACCACGTTTATTGTCATCTTAGACGTATGACCACGTTTATGTCATCTTCGATGTATGACCACGTGTATTGTCATCTTACACATATGACCACGTGGATTGCCATCTTAGACGTATGACCAGGTTTATTGTCATCTTAGACGTATGACCACGTTTATTGTTATCTTAGACGTATGACTACGTGTATTGTCATCTTAGACGTATGACCACGTGTATTGTCATCTTAGACATATGCCCACGTTTATTGTCATCTTAGACGTATGACCACGTGTATTGTCATCTTAGACGTATGACCACGTGTATTGTCATCTTAGATGTATGACCACGTGTATTGTCATCTTAGACGTATGCCCACGTGTATTGTCATCTTAGACGTATGATCACGTGTATTGTCATCTTAGACGTATGACCACGTGTATTGTCATCTTAGACGTATGACCACGTGTATTGTCATCTTAGACGTATGACCACGTGTATTGTCATCTTAGACGTATGACCACGTGTATTGTCATCTTAGGCGTATGACCACGTGTATTGTCATCTTAGACATATGACCACGTGTATTGTCATCTTAGACATATGATCACGTGTATTGTCATCTTAGACGTATGACCACGTTTATTGTCATCTTAGACATATGACCACGTGTATTGTCATCTTAGACGTATGACCACGTTTATTGTCATCTTAGACGTATGACCACGTTTATTGTCATCCTAGACGTATGACCACGTTTATGTCATCTTAGATGTATGACCGTCATATTATCATCTTAGACATATGACCACGTGTATTGTCATCTTAGACGTCTGCCCACGTGTATTGTCATCTTAGACGTATGACCACGTTTATTGTCATCTTATACATATGACCACGTGTATTGTCATCTTAGACATATGATCACGTGTATTGTCATCTTAGACGTATGACCACGTTTATTGTCATCTTAGACGCATGACCACGTGTATTGTCATCTTAGACATATGATCACGTGTATTGTCATCTTAGATGTATGACCACGTGTATTGTCATCTTAGACGTATGACCACGTTTATGTCATCTTAGATGTATGACCGTCGTATTGTCATCTTATACATATGACCACGTGTATTGTCATCTTACACATATGGCCACGTGCATTGTCATCTTAGACGTATGACCACGTGTATTGTCATCTTAGACGTATGACCACGTTTATGTCATCTTAGATGTATGACCGTCGTATTGTCATCTTAGACATATGACCACGTGTATTGTCATCTTAGACGAATGACCACGTGTATTGTCATCTTAGACGTATGACCACGTTTATTGTCATCTTAGACATATTACCACGTTTATTGTCATCTTAGACGTATGACCACGTTTATTGTCATCTTAGACATATGACCACGTGTATTGTCATCTTAGACATATGACCACGTGTATTGTCATCTTAGACGTATGACCACGTTTATTGTCATCTTTGACATATGACCACGTGTATTGTCATCTTAGACGTATGACCACATTTATGTCATCTTAGACGTATACCACGTTTATTGTCATCTTAGACGTATGACCACGTGTATTGCCATCATAGACGTATGACCACGTTTATGTCATCTTAGACGTATGACTACGTGTATTGTCATCTTAGACGTATGACCACGTGTATTGTCATCTTAGACATATGACCACGTGTATTGTCATCTTAGACGTATGACCACGTTTATTGTCATCTTAGACGTATGACCACAGTTATGTCATCTTAGACGTATACCACGTGTATTGTCATCTTAGATGTATGACCACGTGTATTGTCATCTTAGACATATGACCACGTGTATTGTCATCTTAGACGTATGATGATCTTAGACATTGCCCGGATATGATATGATCATCTTAGACGTTGCCCGGTCCCGACATATGACCACGTTTATTGTCATCTTAGACGTATGACCACGTTTATTGTCATCTTAGATGTATGACAAAGAGTATCAGCACTCAACAGCCTCTGTTGTCGTTCCGAACTTTGAGTGCAATTGGAGTTCGAAGAAATCGGACAGCCTCAATGTATTGATTATGTTAACGCCAATGTAAGCCACATAATGTATTCCACTACTCTCGAGATCACGGTTCAGCCCCCTTCAATATACTCTGGTTCAGCCAGTTGTTTGATTGAAACAAATAGCATTTACCCAATAGCACGTAGTTTTACGCTTTTCCTTCCTACATCTCAGGCGAATATTTTTCATTTTTCATTTTCCTTTAATATTATGTATTCCTTCCTCTTTCCTTTTTCTATTTGCTTGCAATGTTATGTTTTATTGTTACCGATAATACTTTTTAGACGCCCATTTGTGTAATACGCCCATTCGTGTATCTATTTATTACAATGCTCAGAATGACTTAATGACCTGAATTGCATCGGGAATAAATAAGTGATGAAGGGTCTATCGACTCTTTTCTTTTGTTACATTTATTGGTGATGCAGATATAAGTTACATATAATCCATGATAAATGTTTCAAAACTCGCACACCTTCTTTCCTATATATTTCAGCCAGAGTGAGTGGGAACGCGAAGCGTTCGAGCGACCGCAGTCATACAGCTGGGCCGAAATCCGCCGAAATCTTGCTTGAATGTTTGCCTGCTTGCTTGGGCTAAGTGTTTCAGGGATAACTCCCGTTTCACTGTACTGATTATGCAAAGATATACACTGATAATTTTGTCGTAAATTAACACATGATAAAGGTGATACGTGATAATAATTGACACAACTGAAGAAACTATCACCATCTATAAATAAACAAAAATAAATGCCGGCTGGGATAAGCAAGTGGGTTGACTTCGAATTCATGTCCGCAACGATCTTGTGAGAATCAGACAAAATAATACTTATGTCAATGGCCGTAACTGTGTTGTTCACTGAGAGCCACATAAAGGTGCAGGTAAGTAATCCTTTACTATTGCAGCAAACAACAATGTTTGTCAGTTGCCGGACACAAATGCAATAACTCGCTCCGTCTGCTTCATGCCATGCATGCCTTACTAGTGATATTCGATTGACATTGTTCACGGCAGTGACAGTCCGACAGAAACGGAGGCCAAGACGGCTGTGCCGTAGGGCCGCAACGTCTCATGTCGCACAACTTTCCTCTTTGTTCAACCACCATTGACGCAGTTCATCGCCCATTCGTGTATATTTGGCCGGTCAGAATGTGGTTGACCAACTTACCGGCCTGCTTTGCCTGCGATTTGCCCGGTCCCGATGTGCGCTCTCACATGGCGGTGTGTCGTCCGGCCTGGCCGGCTGCCCGCGTGACGTAGTTAGAATGCCGGACGATAGACGGGGCTGCCGGTCGGGATTTCCGACCGATAGAGACCGATAGATAGACAGCTGTGTGCGGCGGGTCAGATATCACCGCCGTCATATACCGCCCCTGACCAGTTCACAAGGCACACTCGGACACCGCCGTCATATACCGCCCCTGACCAGTTCACAAGGCACACTCGGACACCGCCGTCATATACCGCCCCTGACCAGTTCACAAGGCACACTTGGACACCGCCGTCATATACCGCCCCTGACCAGTTCACAAGGCACACTCGGACACCGCCGTCATATGCCGCCCCTGACCAGTTCACAAGGCACACTTGGACACCGCCGTCATATACCGCCCCTGACCAGTTCACAAGGCACACTCGGACACCGCCGTCATATACCGCCCCTGACCAGTTCACAAGGCACACTCGGACACCGCCGTCATATACCGCCCCTGACCAGTTCACAAGGCACACTCGGACACCGCCGTCATATACCGCCCCTGACCAGTTCACAAGGCACACTCGGACACCGCCGTCATATGCCGCCCCTGACCAGTTCACAAGGCACACTCGGACACCGCCGTCATATACCGCCCCTGACCAGTTCACAAGGCACACTCGGACACCGCCGTCATATACTGCCCCTGACCAGTTCACAAGGCACACTCGGACACCGCCGTCATATACCGCCCCTGACCAGTTCACAAGGCACACTCGGACACCGCCGTCATATACCGCCCCTGACCAGCTCACAAGGCACACTCGGACACCGCCGTCATATACCGCCCCTGACCAGTTCACAAGGCACACTCGGACACCGCCGTCATATACCGCCCCTGACCAGTTCACAAGGCACACTCGGACACCGCCGTCATATGCCGCCCCTGACCAGTTCACAAGGCACACTCGGACACCGCCGTCATATACC
Source organism: Chirona hameri (assembly GCA_036785665.1). Lineage (NCBI taxonomy): Eukaryota > Metazoa > Arthropoda > Thecostraca > Balanomorpha > Balanidae > Chirona > Chirona hameri. The sequence continues at coordinate 26,617 of JAXIVJ010003570.1, forward strand.
GCCCCTGACCAGTTCACAAGGCACACTCGGACACCGCCGTCATATACCGCCCCTGACCAGTTCACAAGGCACACTCGGACACCGCCATCATATACCGCCCCTGACCAGTTCACAAGGCACACTCGGCCACCGCCGTCATATGCCGCCCCTGACCAGTTCACAAGGCACACTCGGACACCGCCGTCATATACCGCCCCTGACCAGTTCACAAGGCACACTCGGACACCGCCGTCATATACCGCCCCTGACCAGTTCACAAGGCACACTCGGACACCGCAACAGCTGCCACGCCTGTAGTCAGACGAACCTGACGGTCTCCGGTCAGGTATAATGTATGTATTGTATGTATACACGCAATCAGACCGTTCCACACGGCAGGGTTATTCTTCGTTCTTCGTCATAGACATAGACATAAACGTATATTTGTGCCATTCCAATGAACTGGTGGCTATTAGAGCCCATCGTCATCAGATACAAATAAGCAGTGGGAGTCAGAGGTGTCATACATACAATACAAAGATTCATCGCGCAAGCACAGGTCCGGTCAACGTCTATGTGCCAAATGGCGCCGGCAACATGTGCCGCTTCAGTGCACGCCGTAAGGGCGCGACAGGTAGCCGTTTCAGGTCATCTGGCACCTCGTTGTACAGTGAGGGCCCGAGGGACAGGATGCGTTGTTTTCCCATCTCAGTTCGGGACCGGGGCACGTACAGATCACCGTCCCGCCGGGTGTATCTCCCCTGGACCTCGTCCACAGTTCGCAGGCCGCTCGTCAGGGTGACGGGCTCACCCGTACAGATCACCTTATGGGTGAGAGAGATGGTCTGATGCCTCATTAGATCTCCTGCAGATCTCCCACCGTCTGAAGAAAGTCGGAAACGTGATATAATTTTTACGCCCGAAGATGACTTTTGCCGAGTAGTTAATAATGTTATGGAGCCTGGACAGTGGACAGGTTGTTTTGAGTCCCGTTGCCGAAAACAGAAAGACAGTAGCGGACCTGAGACAATACTAGAGAGTTGACGGGCAAAGTGATGACGCTGGGCAGGAGCGAGTGACTGAGATGAGCTAGACCGGTCAGAATACCGAAGCAGCGCTTAGTCACGGGTGATATGTGAGAGTTCCAGCTCAGGGTGCGATCAAAGACGAGGCCGATATTTTTAGCTTCCAAACATGGGGGAGATGGTGATCGCGTAATTTGACCGTGAAGTTGGGGGCAGAGCGTTCGTTAGGCTGATTTCCGACCGGCATCAGCTGTGTCTTTCCGGCATTTACTTTTAGTCCGTTGGCTCTGAACCAGATATCCAATGAAGCGATAACCTGTTCCATGCATTGTGCATGCATTCATTCCATTGTGTGCTGGAAGTCGTTTTTGGGGCCGCTGACCAAAATTTGAGTGTCATCTGTATACTGGACCACCACTGCAACTTCGGCGAATGACTCAGGTCATTCGCGAAGACGCAGTCATATAAGAGAACAAACAATTGAGCTAAGAAATAAGGACAGCTATTTAGCGTTTCTGTCCAGTCAAGTGGTTACTGGTTAGCCTTTACTTTTAGTAATGTTGTGAATGGTGTGTATTTAAATAAAATGATGCATCTTATTTGTTAGGTCACATTGCATTATGTACTCAATACGCCTTAAAGAGAGTGTCAAGTGTGTGTACTGTTTTGGATTGCCAAAACATATTTTTCTTACGATAAGTAGTTATTGGTTTGATGGTTGGATACGATGAAGTTGGCATCTGGAGCCTCTTTAGTTTAATTTTCACTTACATTGTTTTTGCTTATTTGTCGTTTCGATATCGATAAAAGCGATCTCCACTACGGTGAAGGTAATCAGAGGGAAGTATATGCTACGTGAACGACGCACCTAAGACAAAGTACAATCCGAGCATTCCACTTATTCAATACATGTGGGAATTGCGCTTATTTTGGTTTAGGGTTGGTGGTCGCAGTTTTTTACTAGCATCGCATCAGTCAGGATTGACACATCACTGGTATTCAGAAATTGGAAAAATGGCAGTCGAGGCTGTGCACGCCTGCTGCTATCAGCGCACACGAGCTGTTTTGTCGAAATGCAATTGGTCGCTGCTAACGATATGCTAGCAGTTTAATCGATAGTTTCAATACTTCGAGTAGTGGTAAGCTCTCGGGGTCTACACGATAACTTTTTACTACCAGTGAGTTCGTGTGGTCTTTGTAATATCTTAGCAACTAGTGTGAATCGGGAGAAATGAAAGGCATGGTTCGATTCAGAAAATTATATGTTCAATAAACCCGTGTCAAAAGCCCCAAATCGGCGATGGCAGTAGACACACTCCCTTTAAGTCACAACGTGTATGAGTCACCTACATGTCACCTATGTTACCTACACAAATAAAAACCCTAATTTTGTCACATTTCCTAACCCGGTGTAATTTTAGTTCCCAGAATGTAACAGACTGTTCAATCACTTCAGGAGCACGGAACTGCAACATTGATCGCCTATTATGCTTAACCCTCACCCTACAGGGGGAGGGGGAGGGGGGGGGGAGGGGGCTGACAGCCCCCGATGTTTTTCTTGAATAACTTTTTACACATGCGGCACATCTTGCTAACACTTTTGTTAGTTGAGTTTACAACAATTATACGTATTCTGTCAAAATTTAAAGTGTATACGACTATTAGTTCGTGACCTGTGACCTTTTCGTCAAGGTCATGTCAGACCCCAAAGGGTCGCTGACCTGACCCCAAAGGTCACCAGTTAACCTAGATGCTCAAAATGGGATGCCTTTGGATTTTCCTTATGAAAGGCAACACGCTATTTTTTACGGTCTCTCGTTATCTCTCTCCGTTCGAACGTAATACTAAGCGCCCTGTACAATCGCTATTTTTGAACGTGGTCGATCTTAGGTCATTCACTTGACCTGGAAGGTCACCCGTTGACCTGAAACCTAACAATGGCATACTGTTAGATTGCTCTCATGACAGGCAACATGCTGGTTCTTACCGCATACCGCATAAGTTGCTTGGTTTGGAAGTTAACCTGTCAGCCCCCACTTAGGACGAAGGTCAGAAAGGTCCCCGTAGGACGAGGGTTAAAATGATAATGGAAATTGTGCTGATTAGCTTTGTACTATTACAATTCCTTGCATAAAAAATCATTGATAAAGATAATTCACGCTAGGTGAGAGCTAACGCAGCAAACATGTCGCCTGAGCGAAGAAGTTTTCGCCTGAACTTGTCACCTACGCTGGTTGGCGAGTTGGCTAATTTGTGAAGTTTTCGCCTGAACTTGTCACCTACGCTGGTTGGCGAGTTGGCTAATTTGGGCACATCTGAGCTGAGCTAAAAATAATAAAGTCATGTTTAGCATTACTCAGTGCACTCCATAGTTTATTTAGTCACTGTCGAGTATTTTTGCTATATTTGCGATATTTCCAGGTATGGGCGGGCACGTAAAACTTTCGCTTCTAAATTCTGCCGGCTACCAGAAATTGCGCGCTCGGATGGTTGGGGTCAGGGCCTGCGCATGCGCAACAAGCTCTGCTTAGTGCGGGCTGACGTCGTAAATACACCCATTCAAGTTCTCATTGATATAAAGGTATGGTGCGACCAATGGGGTCTGGAAATTTCTCCAAGTAAATCGGCATCCCTAATTTTTTCGAAAAAAACTACATATGTGGAACCCTACATTCCATTAAAATATAACAATGAAATTATCCCTTTCGTCAAATCATTCAAATATCTGGGAATAACGCTAGACACTCGTCTCTCGTTCATCCCACATTTCAATGATTTAGTGCAGAGATGTACGCGACGAATTAACATTATGAAGTTATTAACTGGTCGAGAGTGGGGCGCAGATCGCTCCACTCTCCTCCAGATATATGCTTCCCTGATACACCCAATCCTGGACTATAATGCATTCTTATTTGATGATATATGTTCCAAACAAATTAAAAAAATGCAAACTGTCCAGAACGCTGCCTTGCAGATCGTGACCGGGGCCTGTCGCACCACCAACACCACAAACTTACACATCGACACACACATCCCCACACTCTGCCGCCGACGCAAATACATGTTACTCAGATTCTACGCCAGAGCAAGTTCTCAACCCACACGCCCAACATTCCAGATATTAAATCACCCCGCAACCACAAGACGACAAACACTACTACAAAACCGACACCCACTCATCAGTCACAGAATCACACAAAAACTCACACTATTCAACATCCCACACATCAACACAATGCCAACACCACCACTCACACCTCACTGGCTCGATACAACACTACACACACACCGCCTTTTCACACACAACAAAAAACACAGTCACGGCGGCAGAGACACACACACTCTTCCACGAACACAAAGCACAACACAACACTTACACATACATATACACAGACGGCTCCCGGGACGACGGCCGAACCGGCGGAGCCTATAACACGAATGCAGCTAATAATATCTTCCGACTCCCAGACATAAATAGCGTGTATACAGCAGAATTATCAGCAATTTTATTAGCATTAATATATATTAGAAAGGAAAAACTTAAAGAAGTAATCATATGTACAGATTCGTCTGCCTCGCTCTTTGCCACTTCCTCGATTCGTGATTGCAGAAACCCGATAGTCTTCAAAATTGACAGCTAATAAAATATGTAAATAACAAACACAGCACAATCAAGTTTCCCTGGATCTCGGGACACGCAGGTATCCCGGGAAACGAGGAAGCCGACAGACTCGCGGAATTAAGCCTAGAATTACCTCCAGAAAACCATCTGCCAAGCCTTGTATCAGACGTTTTAAATTACATAAATCAACAATTTAACATATTGCGCCAGCGCGAGTGGGACGCTGCTCCGCATTTTCACCTTCATCCAATCAAACCAAAAGACAAACATTTCATATCTAGTCACCAGAATTGTAGAGAAAAGGAAATAGTATTAGCACGCCTCTGCCTCGGTCATACAAAAATTACGCATTATTACATACTCGACAATCTTCCGCCCCCAAATTGCCAACACTGCCAAGGTTATCCGCGTTATACAATTCAACATTTACCTATTACTTGCCCTGTGCACAACGTCGAACGCCAGAAAGTAATTGATTACACGCGACACAATCGAATCACATTGAATCTTGAAACGCTGTTAGGTGATGATTATCCAGAATTGATTGGTCTCCTTTTTCTTTTCTTTACCAAACACGATTAGTTAATCAAATATAACATTTTTTTTTGCCTAGCGCAATTTTGGCTTTCTGCGCAGGTTTTTCCCCTTTGCGTTAGGCCCTGTTTTTTATTATTATTTAGGACTTTTCTCCCAGCTAAATACATCCCCCAACCAGGTCTCGCCGGGGCGCCGGAGCCAGGGAGACTGGCAACAGTCTTCCGTTGCTGCAATGATGGCACCCCGGCTCCGTCAACACTAACACCGTTTCACAAATGTATGTTCAAGTGTATGTATGTCTGTGCGTGCATGTAATACAATATGTATGTATGTGTGTCTCGTGTTTTACTTAATTTTGACTTTGAACGAAATACTTAACGTAAGATAGACATTATATTTACTTTGAACAATTCACTTAACGTAAAATATATACCCTATTCCCTAGCTTGCTCCGGGTTCACATAAACCGGTTAACGTAATTCTTTTCCTGGCAAATTGCCAGAAGTAATTCCCCCCCCCGGAATATGGCTTTAGGCCGCTCCAGGGGAAACAAAAATAGGTTCGGCCTAAATGTATATATAACAAATGTTTGCAATACTAACTTATAAATAGGTTAGTATTGCAAACTATATATTATATATCTATATCTTAACCCTCGCCCTGGTGTGGTGTGGGGGTCATTTTGCCCCCCCCCCCCCTGAGGTTTTTCGGGAATAGCGGGCAAACGGTGGCGCGCATAAATTTGGCACAGCTGTTTGGAAATCAATTGCCAACATTGTGTGAAAAGTTTGACCTCAGGTCATCTCATGATGATGATGATTTGGGGCTTGCGGGCGTCGCAACTCTGCCGTTATTTGGCCAGGTCATCTCAGGTCAGGTCACCAGGTCACGAAGTGACATTACCTCCAAAAATGTTCGTCGCACGTGCAGTGTTTGTCCGAGAGATTTGAAGCTTACAGGATTTCATAAGGTCATAAGTACCTACAATTTGTTTATCTCGGGTTTTTTCTCTCTCTCGTATATCAGTGACTTAAGGTCAGGTCAATTTAGTGATCTCTCCATTATAGGTCAATGGGAAAATGTACAAATGCTTCCTATTCAGAGAATATGCATTAGATCAGGCTAATTATGTCAAAATCATGTTATTTTAGCTCATTCTTGATCACCCAGGTGCAATTGTTGCTCGATGACCTCTGCAAGGTCATCTGACGTCATCTGAGGTCACCAGAACCTTTTTGCAAATAACTCTTAATATAATACAGATAGAGACGTGCAAAAGATAACACTGTGTTTGCCTCATCAAGACGCATCGCCCCATATGCAACATGACCTACCTGGGTTACCAAATGACCTTGACCTCAGGTCCAATTTAGAAGTTGAACTAATCAGGTCACCGTTAATACATTTCGAACATCTTGACGAGACAAACACAATGGTGTTAAAACTATTGTTCTATGCATGTTTAACTGATACAAAGTTATTCACGAAAACATCTTTTCGAAGAAAATGACATCGTGACCTTTGGTAACCTCTGGAGCCTAAACTATTGACCTTAGCTAAAATTTGAGTAGGTACATCAATGACGATTGCATTTGTCATGAGCTTTCGATTTATTTGTTTTGCGTTTGTTCCTAGCTATCATAGTTCCTGAAATATTTAGGTGTTTCTGGAGCAAAGTCCTAAACTTGGAAAATTTGACCTTTGATGACCTCTGGTGCAGGGACGGATCCAGGAGGGGAGGGGGGGGGGTGAACGGGGCTGGTAGCCCCCCCCCCCCCCCCATTGCAAATAAGCGCCACTCGGCGCAAGGGGACTAGTTTTGCGCCGAAGGCGAAATCTGGGCGCCGCAAGCTCACCAGGAGTGACCCATTACGCGCCTCAGGAGACACCTGATGCCTTCAAACATCAGCGTTATCATACACTAGACATGCACACAATGCCCTCTTACAGTGATGGCACTATTGCGGACAGTGACGGTCCTTCTCCGGCCAGTGACGGCGACCTCCGGCCAGTGACGGCGCCCTTCTGGCTAGTGACAGCGCCCCTCCGGCCAGTGACGGCGCCCTTCTGGCTAGTGACAGCGCCCCTCCGGCCAGTGACGGCGCCCTCCGGCCAGTGACGGCGCCCTTCTGGCTAGTGACAGCGCCCCTCTGCCCAGTGACGGCGCCCCTTCGGCTAGTGACGGCGCCCATCTGGCCATTGACGGCACTCCTCCGGCCAGTGAGGGCGCTCCTCCGGCCAGTGACGGCGCCCTTCGGCCAGTGACGGCGCTCTTATGGCCAGTGACGGCGCCCTTCCGGCCAGTGACTTCGCCCCTCCAGCCAATGACTGCGCACATCCGGCCAGTGACGGCGCCCCATCGGCCAGTGCCGGCAGGAGGTGCGCCCCTCTCAGGCCTCGACAATCGCCCTCTCAGACCAGTCTGGGGTCCGCTCAGGACTGGCAAGGGTTTTGTCAGGCCTAGACATATCTGAAGGGGCATTACACTATCTAAGGGTCCCTCATTCCGAACGAGGGCCCCTCAGGCCGGCAGGGGTCCGCTCATGTCGACCGAGTTCTCCTTCAGGCCGATTGAGGTCCTCTCACGCCGACCGAGGACCGCTCAGGTTGACTATGGGCCCATCAGGCTGACCGAGTTCCCCTTCGGGGCGCCGGAGGATCCCCTCAACCCGACCAAGGGCCCGCTCAGGCCAACAGAGGGCCCCTCAGAATGACCGAAGGCCCCTTAAAGCCCACCAAGATCCCTTCAAGCTGACCAAGGACCAAGCTGACCTTCAAGCTTCAAGCTGACCTTCAAGCTCAAGTTGACCTATTGCCCCTCAGGCGGACTGATGGCCCTCAAGCTGACTGAGGGTCTCTAAGGCCCACTGAGGGTCCCTCAAGCCGACCGAGGGACCCTCATGCCAACCAAAGGCTCCTCAGACCAAACTCAAGGGCCCACAGGCTGACAAAGAGCCTCCTCAAGCTGACAAAGGGCTCTCTCAAGCGGACCTAGGACCCCTCGACCGACACCAAAACACCAAAAATCTCGAAAATCCGAGATATTAATTTTGAAGAGAATGTCATTTCCTATCTTTGACGTTTTTATTTGCAATTTGCATCAAACTTGTTTTTTTAACGATTTTTCAAACATTTATCGTTTTTCCACCAAAAATGGCATTAAATGACGTTATTAAATTGCCGCCCCTCATGACCTTGTCAGGTGCCGAAAAATGCGCCCCTCGGGCCTGCAGCCCAATGAAATTCCCTCGGGCCCCAATGAAAATCCTGGATCCGCCCCTGCTCTGGTGACCTCAATATTGACCCGAGGTAAACAAAAATGCCGGAAGTAACTTCGAAAGTCCTTTTCTAGAGCTTTCGAACGCTTTTTCCGCGTCTTCCTAGGCCTTTTAGTTTTCAAGTTAGTGGAGAGGGGGAGGGGGGTCATTTTTACCTCTCCTCACCAGGGCGAAGTTGTCTCAGAGGCCCAACGGGACGCGGGTAAATATCAAAGACAGAAACGTAAAAAAACGTAAAAACGTGATAAGTTAACCGCATTTAAAACAGTGATCCATGAAGCAATTGTATAATATAGAAGAAAAACACTAACAGCTATAAGAAAGATCTATAGAAGAAAATACTAAAACAAGACTATATTTATAGCCTTGCTTGATCATTGTTTTGCTCAGAGTAATTTTTAACTTGAGTTGTTGTCATTCATACACGTTTCGTCGACATATTTTCCGTTTTTAAATCTAAATAAACATATTTTCAAGAAAAGCTTTGTAAGATGCCTACTAGGAAAAATAGTTGAAATTACGAGAAACCAGTTTTGTATATGTGGTTCGCTAGGCCTTGGTTTGCTTACAAATTTGATGCTTAAAATCATCTGAGTTTGACTAAGCTTACCGCCAAAATCGGTGTACAAACTCCATCGGAGTGGAATCTATCGCCACTTATACTTACCTAACCATATATAAACTAACACTGTATGGAGGAATATTTTGTGTGTTTTACACCGCTTGACTAGGACGTAAGTACCTACATAGAACATCCCTATCCCCCAGTTACACGCCACAGTCATTCATTTTTGAGTGATGACGAATTATGACTGGCGAATGGCAAATTGCAGTCAGAGAGGAACATATTTCCCCAGTAAAGAATGTGCGAAACTACCTTGTGCATTTTTAACCCACCGCATAGGCACCGTTCTGTTTTCCATAAAGCGGCTTTTTGGGAACTTATTTGACCCATTGACCCCTTCGTACTTGCGGGTCTAACGGAACTATTTATAAAAAAACTACATTTGATAGCCATTGAAAGTTTATCCATGTTAGCTCATTAATGCTATTTTAGGGGTCACTGATGACGTCACAGGTCAGGTAAAATACTACTTGGTCATAACATTAAGGTCTCGATGGCACCAATTTCTACAGGAAATAGCGCTATTAGACGAAACAGCATCTTCAAACTGGCATGATTTTTCGGCCTGACACTTCTGAGTGGCATCCTGAGTTTGTAATGACCTTGGATCAGGTCAAGGTTATCTCAGCTGTCCTCAGTTTACCAACCTGGTTCCCCTCCGCAGCCGAAGGAGCTGTTGCTAGGCGCGGCCTGGATGCCTTGTGGTGATGGTGTCACCACAAACACCACCAACACCAGTCCCCAACAGCAGCACATTCGGCCGGCCGCCATCGCCTCGGCATCCCATCTGCGGACCGCTGGCCGCCGCCGGCCGCCACCGGGGGCTCGCCTGATAGCAGACCGCTGCTGCACCTACCAGCACCACCGGCAAACCAGGCCGCCGGGGGCTCGCCTGATAGCAGACCTCTGCTGCACCTATCAGCACCACCGGCAAACCAGGCCGCCCCGTATAGTACGGCACACAAGCCTGCAGCTACACACGGGTACGCACTTCGGCTCACGGCCAGTGTGGTGATGACCTGGCTATAAGGGCAAGTCAATACAATACCGATCGTTTATTTAGTCGGCGGTTCAATTGCTTCCCAGGAAATCTTAATTGGGAGTAGGGAGAGTACCCATATTGCGCCAGGTTTCCTAAATGCGCCCACGCCGATATCTCAATAAGTACCATTTCCATTCAATTTTGGAACCTATATTATTCATCCCCAGCATTATTTCATTATTTTTGAGCCTACGGTCTACAAGCGAAGGTCGCATTATTTACGCAGGAACCCAATATTTGAATTGTTGTGTTTTATTATCGAGAATAAGCATATTGGCTGCCCTGTTGTACATTTTGGTAAAGGTGGAACAAGCCTAAGTGTTTTGTATTTTCATAAGGCATGTGTCAACATTTTTGTTTTACATTTAAACAAAACACTTTATACAAAAGACAGCCTTTTAGGAATAAACGTCTTACTCCAAAGATGCCGTGAAATCCAAATTGCGCCCAACATAATGCACCCATGATATATTTAGGGTACAGGTAAAATTGCAACCTGTGGTTCCACGAAATATGTTCGAGAGCCACTACCTCTAGGTTAACCTGTTTGCAATTTACTGTCACTCGCCTGATATTGGGGGAAGACATTGGTCTCTGAGGTTCCACTGACCTGATGTCATGCGATTGTTTTTGACATGATGGTTGATGATAACTAGTTGATGGAGCTCAAAGTGGAGTAATGTTGGGCTCATTATGCCCTCCGGTGTTAATTCATGAGTTCATTGTGATAATCCGCGGACCCAATGCTTTTCGGGGAACTTTGCGACAAATGCCGGTGAGCGGGGGAGGACCCAAGGGAGTCCTTTGGGACAATAATCTCCCAAAAGCTGAAACTTACCGAAAATTAACAAATTTCCTGATTTCATTTTCTTTATCTATTTTTCGACTACGCTTTCGTATGGGATAACTCCATTTCATGGATTAATCCCATACGAAATATTTATAACCAAACAATTTAATTTCGTATATATGCCACGATGAATTATAATGTAGAAGTACATTGGCATGGCAGATCACCTAAATGCGCCCGTCCATGTCGCAATTAGGGCACGCTGTGCTTAAATTCGCCCTTTGCAAGGGCTTGCAAAAACTGCAATTAATGCAAAATGACGCCTTTCATTATTTAATGAAGGGCCTAGTTCAGGGCGAAGGGCCTAGTTGGGTAGACAAATGGTCAAAGTTTGTGTTAAAGCTTCATTTATATGTATGTGACCTTTACTTTTTACTCAGGACGAGTTTTCGCTTAAAGGAAATAGTTCACCTTGGATTTTTTTTTAACCAAAAACGATTTGATTATATTTGTTAATACAATTTATTTTTATATTGTCAAAAATGGCCTTATATCGCGCCGATTCAGGACAGAAGGCCGTACATTTTTATTGTTTATCAAAACTATATGCATACTCTCTGAATCAGAGTCCTGACGTCACGCGAATGTAAAACATGGTTCAGCCAATCAGATTCGAAAGTAGTCGCGTAAAGATAGACTCGCATTGGAGATGTGCCAGCCGGCGGCCGGCGATTCGTTTGCTAGCACCAGCTACAAGCTGATTGGCTGATGGTATAGCCTCTGCCCGGGCTAGAACCAGTACAACATTCTTTCGCCAGCACCGCATTCCTTCGCCAAAAACTCAAATATATTCGGCTGGAGTCTTTTCAGTCAAGAAAACTTGCAGATAGGGGTTTTCGAACACGGGCTACAAAACTGCTATCTCAGTTTAAAACTAATGTTGAAGGTGAACTATTTCCTTTAAACGGGCGCATTATGGCAACTCTCCCCTAATGCATGGTACACGGTACGTTAGAAGGTGTCGGAAGGCTCAAAAGATGAGAGTCATGCCATTCGAAAGCTTACCTCATGAGGATCTCAGATCTATATTTCTTTTTTAAAATCTGTCGAGTTTTTTTGTTGTAAATGCTATCATTGTCGAAATCTCGGAGCTTTTCGGATGACCGATGCTACCGCTTACGTTAGGGCAAAGATGCTGGCAGTAGCCTATTTCACAAAGCAAAAAGGTTTGTCATTACAAAGAATTTCTTTGTAATTACAAATAATTTTTACACATGTTTGTAGTTTGGATTTCACAAAACCCCAGGGCAGTAAATCTCAATTTACTATTTACAAACTACTTTACAAAGATATTGTTTGTAAAAATGTTTGCAATTGCACATGTTCTATTTCTCAAAGGTTGACGGAAGTGAGGAAATGTTTGCAATTACAAACTTGTAATTCCAGTGGGTCAGGGGTTCTGAATTTCAGAAACTGAATTGACAGTTGACATTGTTTGACTGTTCAGGTTATTTTCTTGGTGAGGTTGTTACGTTGCCGAGGTTGGTAGGGTAATGGTTTAGTTATGCATAGGTATAGCTACCCCCAAAAAAAACTATTTCCCGAGAGATTCGAACAGGGATCTGCAGCTTTGAGGTCCCAGTGCACCTTACCGATTACCGCGGGTGACGCCAGCCCCGGACGGTGACGCCAACCCCACCGTTACCTTGCGCTGTGAGGGGCGCCTCCGCGCGGAGAACCCGCATGGCGATATAATTGCAGCGGTCAACGATGTCTTGTGCAATGTGCAGTGAACCTTCACCCTTTACGACGTAGGAAATCGGCTAGGTTAGGTGAACAAATGGTCGAGAAATTCAACGATCTTTCTTTTAAGAGTAGTTCTGTTGTTATGGTCCGCCACCTGGTGAATGGTCAAATTCTGTTTACTCTAACTGCTTACCAAGATGTATTTTTACGATCAGAGTTTGCATTCCGATTAAAATATTATTACAAATATTATTAAAAAAATGTTAATTAAAATATTATTCTCCCTATAACTAATTTTATATTGAATACAAAAATAAACCACAATGTAAATATTTGTTAAATTAATTTGTTAACAATAAAATTATTTGTCATTAGCATCAAGTTTAATACAAACGTTCTTGATTGTAAAGTTTTCTGCTGACTAAAATTCCTGTTTACAATTGTCTTTACAATCGGTAATTCAGAGGTGGCGAATGTTTGTGAAATAGCTTTTTGTGAGGTTTGCAATATTTTCTTGCGTTTGTAATCGCAAACATTTGTAATTACTAACTTCTTTGTGAAATAGGCCTCTGATGGCATATGTGCAAACTCGTTACAGCCTGTAGAACAACCTCCAACTGATAGCTGAACCTCATGCTGTTGATTTAAGCAACAATCACCAGCGATAGTGAATCGCCCACAATAGCTGCCGTACGGCTCACCTCCCCCGCTCCCGTGAACGCCTGATCGACCATCGCGACCCGCCCGCGCAGCGCCGGCCGCCACCGACCTCTACGGAACTGTGTTTTGGCAAATTTTGGGCGAACCTTGCGTTGGAATGTTAAATTTCGAGTTCAGATGGTCGGCCAAGTCCTCCACAAAGACATGGAGTGAGGCCCAGTAGAGGCCAAGCCCGGGAAAGGGTATACATTCTCAACAGATTCCGGGTATTTTGCATTATTTAGCCACTAACCAGCGTGATCCGGCGCTACCGTTCGGGGCGCGCCGCCAGAGACTGCACCGACCCAGGTCAGCTGCCAGTCGGCCCGCGGCCGGGCGGCGGTGGCGTGTCAGTCGCGGCTCGCCGCGCCAACCGGTAGCCCCGCCCAGCACACCGAGTGCGTACGGCCTCTGGCGGCGTGCCCCGAACGGGAGCGTTACACCACGCTGGTTATAGGCTAAATAATACAAAATACCCGGAAACTCATGATAATTTATGCGCTTTCCTGGGCTTGGTCTCTACTGGGCCTCGCTCCATGTCTTTGTGGAGGACTGGACCGACCATCTGAACTCGGAATTTAACATTCCAACGCAAGGTTCTTCCAAAATTTGCCAAAACACAGTTCCGTAGAGGGGGTCGGCGGCGGCCGGCGCTGCGCGGGCGGGTCGCGAAGGTCGATCAGACGTTCACGGAAGCGAGAGAGGTGAGCCGTACGGCAGCTATTGGGGGCGATTCACTATCGCTGGTGATTGTTGCTTACATCAACAGCATGAGGTTCAGCTATCAGTTGGAGGTTGTTCTACAGGCTGTAACGAGTTTGCACATACGCCATTTGCCAGCCTCTTTGCCCTAACGTAAGCGGTAGCATCCATGGGTGAAACTTTGGAAATGTCATTGGGGTCCCAAACCTCCATGGGGTCTCAGTTTGCAGGGGCCTCCAACCTTCCTAGGGCTTCCAGCCCACTCTCTGGCGGTTCCAGTGGATTGATTGGCTTACCGGCAGAGGCAAAGCGTCTTTGAGGTCCAATTCGTTTATCATCTATACCAAAAATCCCCAAAACTAATGCAATAGATAGACCATCAAAATGACTCCATTTAAGCGTTTATATTTTTTATCTCAATGTCACTGTTCGGCTTTAATCAGGTCGCATTAAATGTACCCATATACCTACGACTAAATCTGCGACGACGACCAAAGAAATCGACAAGTATGCAATCGATAGACAATGTGACGGGCTCCATTTTTTTTAACCAATATATTTTTTGGAGGGGCTTCCTACTCAGCACAGAGGAGAGGAGGGGCCTCCTACTCAGCACAGGAGATAAGGGGCCTTCTACTCAGCAAAGGAGATAAGGGACCTCCTACTCAGCACAGGAGAGGAGGGGCCTCCTACTCAGCACAAGAGAGCAGGGGCTTCCTACTCAGCACAGAGGAAAGGGGCCTCCTACTCATCACAGAGGAGAGGAGGGACCTCCTACTCATCACATATGAGGATGAGCCTTCTACACAGCACAGATGAGAGGAGGGGCCTCCTACTCAGCACAGGAGAGCAGGGGCATCCTACTCAGCTCAGAGGAGAGAAGGGGCCTCCTACTCAGCACAGAGGAGAGGAGGGGCATCCTACTCAGCACAGAGGAGAGCAGGGGCCTCCTACTCAGCACAGAGGGAGGGGCTTCCTACTCAGCACAGAGGAAAGGGGCCTCCTACTCATCACAGAGGAGAGGAGGGACCTCCTACTCATCACAGATGAGGATGGGCCTTCTACACAGCACAGATGAGAGGAGGGGCCTTCTACTCAGCACAGGAGAACAGGGGCCTCCTACTCAGCTCAGAGGAGAGAAGGGGCCTCCTACTCAGCACAGAGGAGAGGAGAGTATCCTACTCAGCACAGAGGAGAGCAGGGGCCTCCTACTCAGCACAGAGGGAGGGGCTTCCTACTCAGCACAGAGGAAAGGGGCCTCCTACTCATCACAGAGGAGAGGAGGGACCTCCTACTCATCACAGATGAGGATGAGCCTTCTACACAGTACAGAGGAGAGGAGGGGCCTCCTACTCAGCACAGGAGAGGAAGGGCCTCCTACTCAGTACAGAGGAGAAGAGGGGTCTCCTACTCAGCACAGGAGATGAGGGGCCTCCTACCCAACACAGGAGAGGAAAGGCCTCCTACTCAGCACAGAGGATAGGAGGGCCTCCTACTCAGCACAGAGGATAGGAGGGCCTCCTACTCAGCACAGAGCAGAGCAGGGCCTCCTACTCTGCACAGGAGAGGAGGGCCTCCTACTCAGCACAGGAGAGGAGGGCCTCCTACTCAGCACAGGAGAGAAGGGGCCTCCTACTCAGCACAGCACAGGGGAGAAGGGGCCTCCTACTCAGCGCAGCATAGGAGAGAAGGGGCCTCCTACTCAGCACAGAGGAGCGGAGGGTCCTCCTACCCAGCACAGGAGAGAAGGGGCCTCCTACTCAGCACAGGAGAGGAGGGGCCTCCTACTCAGCACAGGAGAGCAGGGGCCTCCTACTCAGCACAGAGGGAGGGCCTCCTGCTCAGCACAGAGAGGAGGGGCTTCCTACTCAGCTCAGAGGAGAGAAGGGGCTTCCTACTCAGCACAGAGGAGAGAAGGGGCTTCCTACTCAGCACAGAGGAGAGGAGGGGAATCCTACTCAGCACAGAGGAGAGGGGCCTCCTACTCAGCACAGAGGAGAAGAGGGCCTCCTACTCAGCACAGGAGAGAAGGGGCCTCCTACTCAGCACAGGAGAGGAGGGGCCTCCTACTCAGCACAAGAGAGCAGGGACCTCCTACTCAGCACAGAGGGAGGGCCTCCTACTAAGCACAGGAGAGAAGGGGCCTCCTACTCAGCACAGGAGAGAAGGGACATCCTACTCAGCACAGCACAGGGGAGAAGGGGCCTCCTACTCGGCGCAGCATAGGAGAGAAGGGGCCTCCTACTCAGCACAGAGGAGAGGAGGGCCTCCTACTCAGCACAGAGGATAGAAGGGCCTCCTACTCAGCACATAGGAGAGCAGGGCCTCCTACTCTGCACAGGAGAGGAGGGCCTCCTACTCAGCACAGGAGAGGAGGGCCTCCTACTCAGCACAGGAGAGAAGGGGCCTCCTACTCAGCACAGCACAGGGGAGAAGGGGCCTCCTACTCAGCGCAGCATAGGAGAGAAGGGGCCTCCTACTCAGCACAGAGGAGCGGAGGGTCCTCCTACCCAGCACAGGAGAGAAGGGGCCTCCTACTCAGCACAGGAGAGGAGGGGCCTCCTACTCAGCACAGGAGAGCAGGGGCCTCCTACTCAGCACAGAGGGAGGGCCTCCTACTAAGCACAGGAGAGAAGGGGCCTCCTACTCAGCACAGAGGAGAGGAGGGGCATCCTACTCAGCACAGAGGATAGGAGGGCCTCCTACTCAGCACAGAGGAGAGGAAAGGCCTCCTACTCAGCACAGAGGATAGGAGGGCCTCCTACTCAGCACAGAGGAGAGGAGGGCCTCCTACTCAGCACAGAGGAGAGGAGGGCCTCCTACTCAGCACAGAGGAGAGGAGGGACTCCTACTCAGCACAGAGGATAGGAGGGCCTCCTACTCAGCACAGAGGAGAGCAGGGCCTCCTACTCTGCACAGGAGAGGAGGGCCTCCTACTCAGCACAGGAGAGGAGGGGCCTCCTACTCAGCACAGGAGAGCAGGGGCCTCCTACTCAGCACAGAGGAGAGGAGGGCCTCCTACTCAGCACAGAGGATAGGAGGGCCTCCTACTCAGCACAGAGGAGAGCAGGGCCTCCTACTCAGCACATGAGAGGAGGGCCTCCTACTCAGCACAGGAGAGAAGGGGCCTCCTACTCAGCACAGCACAGGGGAGAAGGGGCCTCCTACTCAGCGCAGCATAGGAGAGAAGGGGCCTCCTACTCAGCACAGAGGAGCGGAGGGTCATCCTACCCAGCACAGGAGAGAAGGGGCCTCCTACTCAGCACAGGAGAGGAGTGGCCTCCTACTCAGCACAGGAGAGCAGGGGCCTCCTACTCAGCACAGAGGGAGGGCCTCCTACTAAGCACAGGAGAGAAGGGGCCTCCTACTCAGCACAGAGGAGAGGAGGGGCATCCTACTCAGCACAGAGGAGAGGAGGGGCCTCCTACTCTGGACAGGAGGGGAGGGGCCTCCTCTCTGCACGGATCGTTTTGTATATCCCGATCTTAGGAAGGGCCGCCAACATTGAGGTCCCAAAATGGCTCATGAGGTCCCAAAATTTTGCAATGGGGTCCCATGTGGGACCTCAAAAGCATAGAAAGTTTCACCCATGGTAGCATCGGTCATCCGAAAAGTTCCGAGATTTCGACAAAAATAGCATTTACAAAAAAACAACTCGACGGATTTAACAAAAATATATATCTGAGATCTTCATGAGGTAAGCTTTCGAATGGCATGACTCTCATCTTTTGAGCCATCCGACACCTTCTAACGAACCGTGGGAAATGGCCACTGAAATACTGAAACCAACTAGTAAGACGACCTTTTTAATTTATAATTCATGGATGAGAAAGTATGCAGCTATTTCATTTGTATCTACCAAATATTAATAAGCCTAAATGTATGTGCACCACTAGCGGAAATGTATGTAATGCTCTCAGATTTTAGGGCCGGCGACAGTGTGATACTGGTATTAGGGCCGGCGACAGTGTGACACTGGTATTAGGGCTGGCGACAGTGTGACACTGGTATTATATAATACCTCCCGGGGCCGGGAAAAAGTTTGTTTAAGTCCGAGGTCAGTCTGACAAATTTTTGCACGAGCCCGTAGGGCGAGTGCAAAAAAAATTCAGGATGACCGAGGACTTAAACAAACTGCCGGCCCAAGGGAGGTATTTATTTTACCATATGCCGTTTATGTACTGTGTTCTTTTGCAGATTGCATCTATTGAACTTCAAGTATTTAATCAGCCTATTAGGTACGCACTGTGACATTCGTATATCAAGGCCCTTTTCTCTGCATTTGGGTTTCCGAATGTCCAATAATCAAGACCTCCAAGAAAAGAGAAACACGATAAGAGAGAAGAAGAAAGCTAATAGAATCCAGTCGCGATTCAGATGCTCTACGGTGAGGAAAAATAATGGAGCAACGGATCAAACTACTTCAAGAACACTGCAAAGAACAGAACAGTGCCAATCTTCTGGAGTGGTGCAAAACGAAACTCACCTTACTCGTGTGCCCTTCTATCGATTGAAGCAAGGAAGGGTAATAGCGGGCACTAAGAAGCGATCACCTTTCATTGCATGCTTTCAGCCGCCAACCACTTCCAAAAGAATCAGAAACTGTGCCCATAATCAAGATGACTACGCATACAGTAGACAAGTATAATTACGCAGTGTAATGAATTGTCTGCACACGATTTCGTTTTCCCGTATGTTATTGGCGTCAGATATCCGAATAATATGCGCATCAATATGTTTGTGTGTTGTATGTAATACAATAAATAGTTACGTATGTGACAGTGCAATAATGTTTTAAGGGGAGTCACAGGGTTTATTGGACAAATGCAGTCAGATACCTTCAACACTAGCCGCAGCGGGCCGAAAGCGAATCCCAAAAGCACGTGCTAATGTTGAAAGGATATCTCGGCATATGGTATTAGGGCCGGCGACCGTGTGACACTGGTATTAGGGCCGGCGACAGTGTGACACTGGTGTTAGGGCCGGCGACAGTGTGACACTGGTATCTTCAGCTACCTACCGAGCATAGGCGGGCACAGTTACTTCAAAATGTAACTTTCGTTACTCGTTACTCCGTTACTCCAAAAAGTTACTCGTTACTTGTTACTCCGTTACATCGTCAAAGAATGTAACCGAAGTTACAGGTACTCCGTTACTCCGTTACTTTTGTAAAACGAAGTGATATCACCGTAAACGCAGGTTTGATGGATTTTGTGTTGCTTTGTGACTGGTCACTTTTTTTGACCATTTACTAGATAACTTATACTTTTTATTATAAAACTAACTTAGGGAACTATTCGTATCGTAAGTTATTTCTTAGAGAAAACTAAAAATAGATGCTCACCACGAACACCCGGCTAGGTGTGCGATAACCTTAGAACAAGGCGCTGTAGCGTCAATGGCGCCTGAACAGCTGCGGTCAGTAATTTAGTACCGTGTTTGCCAAAATGTTCAAATCATCGAATTCCCTTTCACCGCCCTCAGGCCGACCGAGCGGGAACGGCCGTAGCCGCAAAGGACACATGCATGGAATGCGACGAACAGTGGAATCTATGCACTGGCTTGATCAACACTATCTCGTGAGGCATCCGCCCTAAATATGATGATCTCTTAAATCATAATAATTTATCATAAACTAGTGCCGCCAGCTTGCCGCCGGCCTATATCAGCTGGCGAACATTGTCAACGTTTCGTGGCATCGGGATCGGGAGACAGCTACCTTTATTGCAGGCATTGCGCATTGCGCCTCATTAAGCAACAGCCCGACAGGTACGATATTTGGCAGCCCTTTACGTCATGACATTCGTTTTGTAACGTGTGTAAGGCATTGATTGTGCGAATACACCCGGGCGTGAAGAGAAACAAGTATAGGACAAAAGTAACGGAGTCACGGAGTAACGGACTAGAAAGTAACGAAGTAACGGACCACAAAAGTAACTACTGTTACTCGGTCCGTTACTGTAAACAAAAATAACGAGTCCGTTACTTCGTTACTAAAAAAGTAACTTCGTTAGTAACGGAGTAACGGAGTAACGGACCCGTGCCCACCTATGCTACTGAGTACTGTCTGTATTAAACCTAACCGGCCCAAGTTTCCCCTCTGATAACTCTGGCTCTGATAAATCTGGCTACTCCATTCTCCCCTCTGTGCCGAAAACTGCCCCGAAATGGGATGATTTTCCGCGGGTTCAGTTCTGGCCCTGATATCGCCTGACACCTGATATCGCCTGATATCGCCTGACACCTGATATCGCCTGACATCGCCTGACACCTGATATCGCCTGATATCGCCTGATATCGCCTGATACCTGATATCGCCTGATATCGCCTGATATCGCCTGATATCGCCTGACACCTAATATCGCCTGATATCGCCTGACGCATGATATCGCCTGATATCGTCTGACAATCCCTCCACACCGCGCTGGGTCGATGGTCCAAATCGGTATAGGAAGGACGACTGTCAGTCAGAGGATAAGGTTCCCTCATTTGATATCAATATCAACTGTTGATACTTCATTTCATAATCAATTAATACGAAGGCCCTGATTGAGCAAACGTCTATTTTAGTGGCATATTTTTCCAGCAATAAATTCACAAACATTGTCAGCATTTATGTATGTACATTGTACAGCATGTCTCCAAATAATCGCACATCTAACCATGTGACAACACCGTCTCACTCGGAATGGTTTGACCATTTCTCTATCTTAGTGAAGAAAAACTACGCGTGGCCTCGGAGTCACCGGGAGTGACTTCGTAGAGGTCAAAGAACAAAAAATGACACTCGCGTGGATCTCTACATTTCGGACAAGATTGAGAAGTCTGGTAAAAATAAGCCCACTATAGCCATCTCTTTTGGATTTATACCTACTTATTGTCATTCTTCATATTGTTTCTTAACACGCGCAGCGGAGCACACTGACGTCATTTCAGGTCAGGTCAGGTCTATGCGACTATCGTCATATCAGGTCAGGTCAGGTCTATGTATGTCACTAACGTCATATCAGGTCAGGTCTATCTATGTATGCCACTAACGTCATCTCAGGTCAGGTATATCTATGTATGCCACTAACGTCATATCAGGTCAGGTCTATCTATGTATGCCACTAACGTCATATCAGGTCAGGTCTATCTATGTATGCCACTAACGTCATATCAGGTCAGGTCTATCTATGTATGCCACTAACGTCATATCAGGTCAGGTCTATCTATGTATGCCACTAACGTCATATCAGGTCAGGTCTATCTATGTATGCCACTAACGTCATATCAGGTCTATCTATGTATGCCACTAACGTCATATCAGGTCAGGTCTATCTATGTATGCCACTAACGTCATATCAGGTCAGGTCTATCTATGTATGCCACTAACGTCATATCAGGTCAGGTCTATCTATGTATGCCACTAACGTCATATCAGGTCAGGTATATCTATGTATGCCACTAACATCATATCAGGTCAGGTCTATCTATGTATACCACTGACGTCATATCAGGTCAGGTCTATCTATGTATGCCACTAACGTCATATCAGGTCAGGTCTATCTATGTATGCCACTAACGTCATCTCAGGTCAGGTCTATGTATGCCACTAACGTCATATCAGGTCAGGTCTATCTATGTATGCCACTAACGTCATATCAGGTCAGGTCTATCTATGAATGCCACTAACGTCATATCAGGTCAGGTCTATCTATGTATGCCACTAACGTCATCTCAGGTCAGGTCTATGTATGCCACTAACGTCATGTCAGGTCAGGTCTATCTATGTATGCCACTAACGTCATTTCAGGTCAGGTCTATCTATGTATGCCACTAACGTCATCTCAGGTCAGGTCTATGTATGCCACTAACGTCATATCAGGTCAGGTATAACTATGTATGCCACTAACGTCATATCAGGTCAGGTCTATCTATGTATGCCACTAACGTCATATCAGGTCAGGTCTATCTATGTATGCCACTAACGTCATATAAGGTCAGGTCTATCTATGTATGCCACTAACGTCATATCAGGTCAGGTCTATGTATGCCACTAACGTCATATCAGGTCAGGTCTATGTATGCCACTAACGTCATATCAGGTCAGGTCTATCTATGACACTAACGTCATATCAGGTCAGGTCTATCTATGCCACTAACGTCATATCAGGTCAGGTCTATCTGTGTATGCCACTGACGTCATATCAGGTCAGGTCTATGTATGCCACTAACGTCATCTCAGGTCAGGTCTATGTATGCCACTAACGTCATCTCAGGTCAGGTCTATGTATGCCACTAACGTCATATCAGGTCAGGTCTATCTATGCCACTAACGTCATATCAGGTCAGGTCTATCTATGTATGCCACTAACGTCATATCAGGTCAGGTCAGGTCTATGTATGCCACTAACGTCATCTCAGGTCTATCTATGTATGCCACTAACGTCATATCAGGTCAGGTATATCTATGTATGCCACTAACGTCATATCAGGTCAGGTCTATCTATGCCACTAACGTCATATCAGGTCAGGTCTATCTGTGTATGCCACTGACGTCATATCAGGTCAGGTCTATGTATGCCACTAACGTCATCTCAGGTCAGGTCTATGTATGCCACTAACGTCATCTCAGGTCAGGTCTATGTATGCCACTAACGTCATATCAGGTCAGGTCTATCTATGCCACTAACGTCATATCAGGTCAGGTCTATCTATGTATGCCACTAACGTCATATCAGGTCAGGTCAGGTCTATGTATGCCACTAACGTCATCTCAGGTCTATCTATGTATGCCACTAACGTCATATCAGGTCAGGTATATCTATGTATGCCACTAACGTCATATCAGGTCAGGTCTATCTATGCCACTAACGTCATATCAGGTCAGGTCTATCTATGTATGCCACTAACGTCATATAAGGTCAGGTCTATCTATGTATGCCACTAACGTCATATCAGGTCAGGTCTATCTATGTATGCCACTAACGTCATATCAGGTCAGGTCTATCTATGCCACTAACGTCATATCAGGTCAGGTCTATCTATGTATGCCACTAACGTCATATCAGGTCAGGTCAGGTCTATGTATGCCACTAACGTCATCTCAGGTCTATCTATGTATGCCACTAACGTCATATCAGGTCAGGTATATCTATGTATGCCACTAACGTCATATCAGGTCAGGTCTATCTATGCCACTAACGTCATATCAGGTCAGGTCTATCTATGTATGCCACTAACGTCATATAAGGTCAGGTCTATCTATGTATGCCACTAACGTCATATCAGGTCAGGTCTATCTATGCCACTAACGTCATATCAGGTCAGGTCTATCTATGTATGCCACTAACGTCATATCAGGTCAGGTCTATTTATGCCACTAACGTCATATCAGGTCAGGTCTATCTATGTATGCCACTAACGTCATATCAGGTCAGGTCTATCTATGTATGCCACTAACGTCATATCAGGTCAGGTCTATCTATGTATGCCACTAACGTCATATCAGGTCAGGTCTATCTATGTATGCCACTAACGTCATCTCAGGTCAGGTCTATGTATGCCACTAACGTCATATCAGGTCAGGTCTATCTATGTATGCCACTAACGTCATATCAGGTCAGGTCTATCTATGTATGCCACTAACGTCATATCAGGTCAGGTCTATCTATGTATGCCACCAACGTCATATCAGGTCAGGTCTATCTATTTATGCCACTAACGTCATATCAGGTCAGGTCTATCTATGTATGCCACTAACGTCATATCAGGTCAGGTCTATCGATGTATGCCACTAACGTCATATCAGGTCAGGTCTATGTATGCCACTAACGTCATATAAGGTCAGGTCTATCCATGTATGCCACTAACGTCATCTCAGGTCAGGTCTATGTATGCCACTAACGTCATCTCAGGTCAGGTCTATCTATGTATGCCACTGACGTCATATCAGGTCAGGTCTATGTATGCCACTAACGTCATATCAGGTCAGGTCTATCTATGTATGCCACTAACGTCATATCAGGTCAGGTCTATCTATGTATGCCACTAACGTCATATAAGGTCAGGTCTATCTATGTATGCCACTAACGTCATATCAGGTCAGGTCTATCTATGTATGCCACTAACGTCATATCAGGTCAGGTCTATGTATGCCACTAACGTCATCTCAGGTCAGGTCTATGTATGCCACTAACGTCATCTCAGGT
This sequence comes from Chirona hameri, assembly GCA_036785665.1. Taxonomy (NCBI): domain Eukaryota; kingdom Metazoa; phylum Arthropoda; class Thecostraca; order Balanomorpha; family Balanidae; genus Chirona; species Chirona hameri. Next base: position 50,855 of record JAXIVJ010003570.1, read on the forward strand.
CAGGTCTATCTATGTATGCCACTAACGTCATATCAGGTCAGGTCTATCTATGTATGCCACTAACGTCATATCAGGTCAGGTCTATCTATGTATTCCACTAACGCTATATCAGGTCTGGTCTATCTATGTATGCCACTAACGTCATATCAGGTCAGGTCTATCTATGTATGCCACTAACGTCATATAAGGTCAGGTCTATCTATGTATGCCACTAACGTCATATCAGGTCAGGTCTATCTATGTATGCCACTAACGTCATATCAGGTCAGGTCTATGTATGCCACTAACGTCATCTCAGGTCAGGTCTATGTATGCCACTAACGTCATCTCAGGTCAGGTCTATCTATGTATGCCACTAACGTCATATTAGGTCAGGCCTATGTATGCCACTAACGTCATCTCAGGTCAGTTCTATCTATGTATGCCACTAACGTCATATCAGGTCAGGTCTATCTATGTATGCCACTAACGTCATATCAGGTCAGGTCTATCTATGTATGCCACTAACGTCATATCAGGTCAGGTCTATCTATGTATGCCACTAACGCTATATCAGGTCAGGTCTATCTATGTATGCCACTAACGACATATCAGGTCAGGTCTATCTATGTATGCCACTAACGACATATCAGGTCAGGTCTACATATGTATGCCACTAACGTCATATCAGGTCAGGTCTATCTATGTATGCCACTAACGTCATATCAGGTCAGGTCTATCTATGTATTCCACTAACGCTATATCAGGTCAGGTCTATCTATGTATGCCACTAACGACATATCAGGTCAGGTCTATATATGTATGCCACTAACGTCATATCAGGTCAGGTCTATCTATGTATCCCACTAACGTTATCTCAGGTCAGGTCTATGTATGCCACTAACGTCATATCAGGTCAGGTCTATCTATGTATGCCACTAACGTCATATCAGGTCAGGTCTATCTATGTATGCCACTAACGTTATCTCAGGTCAGGTCTATGTATGCCACTAACGTCATATCAGGTCAGGTCTATCTATGTATGCCACTAACGTCATATCAGGTCAGGTCTATCTATGTATGCCACTAACGTCATATCAGGTCAGGTCTATCTATGTATGCCACTAACGTTATCTCAGGTCAGGTCTATGTATGCCACTAACGTCATATCAGGTCAGGTCTATCTATGTATGCCACTAACGTCATATCAGGTCAGGTCTATGTATGCGACTAACGTCATCTCAGGTCAGGTCTATATATGTATGACATTAAGGTCATATCAGGTCAGGTCTATGTATGCCACTAACGTCATATCAGGTCAGGTCTATCTATGTATGCCACTAACGTGATGACTAACGTAGGTCAGGTCTATGTATGCCACTAACGTCATATCGGGTCAGGTCTATGTATGCCACTAACGTCATATCAGGTCAGGTCTATCTATGCCACTAACGTCATATCAGGTCAGGTCTATCTATGTGTGCCACTAACGTCATATCAGGTCAGGTCAGGTCTATGTATGCCACTAACGTCATCTCAGGTCTATCTATGTATGCCACTAACGTCATATCAGGTCAGGTATATCTATGTATGCCACTAACGTCATATCAGGTCAGGTCTATCTATGCCACTAACGTCATATCAGGTCAGGTCTATCTATGTATGCCACTAACGTCATATAAGGTCAGGTCTATCTATGTATGCCACTAACGTCATATCAGGTCAGGTATATCTATGTATGCCACTAACGTCATATCAGGTCAGGTCTATCTATGCCACTAACGTCATATCAGGTCAGGTATATCTTTGTATGCCACTAACGTCATATCAGGTCAGGTCTATGTATGCCACTAACGTCATATCAGGTCAGGTCTATCTATGTATGCCACTAACGTCATATCAGGTCAGGTCTATCTATGTATGCCACTAACGTCATATCAGGTCAGGTCTATCTATGTATGCCACTAACGTCATATCAGGTCAGGTCTATCTATGTATGCCACTAACGTCATCTCAGGTCAGGTCTATGTATGCCACTAACGTCATATCAGGTCAGGTCTATCTATGTATGCCACTAACGTCATATCAGGTCAGGTCTATCTATGTATGCCACTAACGTCATATCAGGTCAGGTATATCTATGTATGCCACTAACGTCATATCAGGTCAGGTCTATCTATGTATGCCACTAACGTCATATCAGGTCAGGTCTATCTATGTATGCCACTAACGTCATATCAGGTCAGGTCTATCGATGTATGCCACTAACGTCATATCAGGTCAGGTCTATGTATGCCACTAACGTCATATAAGGTCAGGTCTATCTATGTATGCCACTAACGTCATCTCAGGTCAGGTCTATGTATGCCACTAACGTCATCTCAGGTCAGGTCTATCTATGTATGCCACTGACGTCATATCAGGTCAGGTCTATGTATGCCACTAACGTCATATCAGGTCAGGTCTATCTATGTATGCCACTAACGTCATATCAGGTCAGGTCTATCTATGTATGCCACTAACGTCATATAAGGTCAGGTCTATCTATGTATGCCACTAACGTCATATCAGGTCAGGTCTATCTATGTATGCCACTAACGTCATATCAGGTCAGGTCTATGTATGCCACTAACGTCATCTCAGGTCAGGTCTATGTATGCCACTAACGTCATCTCAGGTCAGGTCTATCTATGTATGCTACTAACGTCATATCAGGTCAGGTCTATCTATGTATGCCACTAACGTCATATCAGGTCAGGTCTATCTATGTATTCCACTAACGCTATATCAGGTCAGGTCTATCTATGTATGCCACTAACGTCATATCAGGTCAGGTCTATCTATGTATGCCACTAACGTCATATAAGGTCAGGTCTATCTATGTATGCCACTAACGTCATATCAGGTCAGGTCTATCTATGTATGCCACTAACGTCATATCAGGTCAGGTCTATGTATGCCACTAACGTCATCTCAGGTCAGGTCTATGTATGCCTCTAACGTCATCTCAGGTCAGGTCTATCTATGTATGCCACTAACGTCATATCAGGTCAGGTCTATGTATGCCACTAACGTCATCTCAGGTCAGTTCTATCTATGTATGCCACTAACGTCATATCAGGTCAGGTCTATCTATGTATGCCACCAACGTCATATCAGGTCAGGTCTATCTATGTATGCCACTAACGTCATATCAGGTCAGGTCTATCTATGTATGCCACTAACGCTATATCAGGTCAGGTCTATCTATGTATGCCACTAACGACATATCAGGTCAGGTCTATCTATGTATGCCACTAACGACATATCAGGTCAGGTCTATATATGTATGCCACTAACGTCATATCAGGTCAGGTCTATCTATGTATGCCACTAACGTCATATCAGGTCAGGTCTATCTATGTATTCCACTAACGCTATATCAGGTCAGGTCTATCTATGTATGCCACTAACGACATATCAGGTCAGGTCTATATATGTATGCCACTAACGTCATATCAGGTCAGGTCTATCTATGTATCCCACTAACGTTATCTCAGGTCAGGTCTATGTATGCCACTAACGTCATATCAGGTCAGGTCTATCTATGTATGCCACTAACGTCATATCAGGTCAGGTCTATCTATGTATGCCACTAACGTTATCTCAGGTCAGGTCTATGTATGCCACTAACGTCATATCAGGTCAGGTCTATCTATGTATGCCACTAACGTCATATCAGGTCAGGTCTATCTATGTATGCCACTAACGTCATATCAGGTCAGGTCTATCTATGTATGCCACTAACGTTATCTCAGGTCAGGTCTATGTATGCCACTAACGTCATATCAGGTCAGGTCTATGTATGCGACTAACGTCATCTCAGGGCAGGTCTATATATGTATGACATTAAGGTCATATCAGGTCAGGTCTATGTATGCCACTAACGTCATATCAGGTCAGGTCTATCTATGTATGCCACTAACGTCATATCAGGTCAGGTCTATCTATGTATGCCACTAACGTCATATCAGGTCAGGTCTATCTATGTATGCCACTAACGTCATATCAGGTCAGGTCTATCTATGTATGCCACTAACGTCATCTCAGGTCAGGTCTATGTATGCCACTAACGTCATATCAGGTCTATCCATGTATGCCACTAACGTCATATCAGGTTAGTTCTATGTATGTCACTAACGTCATATCAGGTCAGGTCTATCTATGTATGCCACTAACGTCATATCAGGTCAGGTCTATGTATGCCACTAGCGTCATATCAGGTCAGGTCTATCTATGCATGCCACTAACGTCATATCAGGTCAGGTCTATCTATGTATGCCAGTAACGTCATATCAGGTCAGGTCTATCTATGTATGCCACTAACGTCATATCAGGTCAGGTCTATGTATGCCACTAACGTCATATCAGGTCAGGTCTATCTATGCCACTAACGTCATATCAGGTCAGGTCTATGTATGCCACTAACGTCATATCAGGTCAGGTATATGTATGTCACTAACGTCATATCAGGTCAGGTCTATCTATGTATGCCACTAACGTCATATCAGGTCAGGTCTATGTATGCCACTAACGTCATCTCAGGTCAGGTCTATCTATGCAACTAACGTCATATCAGGTCAGGTGGGTCCGCGTGTGGCTGAGGAAGTGAAGCGCTTAGGGCCTACGCCGGACATAGCCTGTCGTCTGCCGCGTGTCGGTGCCTGTTCTCTTGTGCTGATGCCGTTGTCACTGGCGGAGCTGCGGGCCGTTGTGTTTGGGATGAGTGGCTCGCCGGCCTGCGGTGACGACGGCATCAGCATACGAATGATTCGTGCCTGCTTTGACTCGGTTGGGTTGGTGCTCCTGCATTTGGTCAACTCCAGCATAACCCAGTCCGACGTTCCTGAATCCTGGAAACATTCCATAGTCCATCCTATTCACAAATCCGGCAATCTTTCTGACCCATCCAACTTCCGTCCTATATCCATTGTTCCAGTCATAGCCAAAATCGTAGAGCGCGCTGTACACCAGCAGCTTTACAAATACCTTTCAGATAACCACCTCCTCTCTTCCAGTCAGCACGGTTTCCGGCCTCGTCACTCGACTGAAACTGCGCTGACCTCAATTTCCGACCAAATCCTATCTGCCTTTGACCACGGAGAAGTTTCCCTGCTCTGCCTGCTGGATTTGAGCAAATGTTTCGATGTGATAGATCATTCAAAACTCCTGTCAAAATTATCACTTCACGGAATTGACACGTATTGGTTCTCTGCCTATTTGCGCAACCACACCCAGAGTGTCAGCCTCACTGACGGTCTGGGTGGAGTGAAAACTTCCCTCCCGCTGCCCAACAGCATCGGTGTGTTTCAAGGCTCATCTCTTGGCCCTCTCCTCTACTGCGTCTTCGCAAACGATCTCAGTCTGTTTGCCGAGGACGCAGTGGTTGTCCAATATGCTGACGACACCCAAATTTTGGTCAGCGGCAAAAAATCTGATATTCACGAAGTCGTCACTCGCATGGAGGGTGCCTTAGCCTCTCTCGATAACTGGTTCCAAGCAAATGGACTGAAAGTAAATGCCGCCAAGACCCAACTGATGCTTATGGGCAGCTCTCAAAATCTGCGCACTGTACATGACATCAAAGTAAAATTCCGCGATCAGGATTTAATCCCCATTTCAGAAGCCAAAAACCTAGGTCTCACCTTTGACCGCTCGTTATGCTGGGACCGCCATGTCTCTACCGTAACACAGCGCTGCTTCGGAGTTTTGACTGGTCTATCGCATCTGAGGGGGCACCTGCCAACGACCGTGCTCTCCGCGCTGATCAATGCCCTGGTTTTCTCGCAGATCCGGTACTGTATCTCGGTATACGGTAACGGCAAGAAGGGGAACTTCTGTCGGCTTCAAAAAGTCATAAACTATGCTGCAAGAGTACTTTTTGGCCGACGGAAGTACGACCATGTGTCGGATCTGCTGGGGAGGCTGGGGTGGCTCGGCGTGGAGGGCATGGCCACTTACCACACACTGTGCCTCACGCACAAGGTGCGTTGCTGCGGCGAGCCTGAACAGCTGGCTGCGAGTCTGTCCACCGTAGCAGAGGCCCGCGCTACCGAGCGGGCCACGCGACAGGACCACATGTTGTTTGTTCCCCGGTCACGCACGGAGATGGGACGGCGGCGTTTTGCCTGCCGGGGACCAGCGCTGTATAACGCCCTGCCACGCGACCTTTTAGGACTGCCCGTGCCGCTGTTTCGTCGCCAAGTGCGGCGACATCTCGCTGCCGCTCCGCGGGCACCGGACTGACCGACGCAGCGATTCTCACCGTCATGCCGACTGGTTTTAGTGATTGTGTGTGTGTGTGTGTGTGTGTGTGTGTGTGTGTGTGTGTGTGTGTGTGTGTGTGTGTGTGTGTGTGTGTGTGTGTGTGTGTGTGTGTGTGTGTGTGTGTGTGTGTGTGTGTGTGTGTGTGTGTGTGTGTGTGTGTGTGTGTGTGTGTGTGTGTGTGTGTGTGTGTGTGTGTGTGTGTGTGTGTGTGTGTGTGTGTGTGTGTGTGTGTGTGTGTGTGTGTGTGTGTGTGTGTGTGTGTGTGTGTGTGTGTGTGTGTGTGTGTGTGTGTGTGTGTGTGTGTGTGTGTGTGTGTGTGTGTGTGTGTGTGTGTGTGTGTGTGTGTGTGTGTGTGTGTGTGTGTGTGTGTGTGTGTGTGTGTGTGTGTGTGTGTGTGTGTGTGTGTGTGTGTGTGTGTGTGTGTGTGTGTGTGTGTGTGTGTGTGTGTGTGTGTGTGTGTGTGTGTGTGTGTGTGTGTGTGTGTGTGTGTGTGTGTGTGTGTGTGTGTGTGTGTGTGTGTGTGTGTGTGTGTGTGTGTGTGTGTGTGTGTGTGTGTGTGTGTGTGTGTGTGTGTGTGTGTGTGTGTGTGTGTGTGTGTGTGTGTGTGTGTGTGTGTGTGTGTGTGTGTGTGTGTGTGTGTGTGTGTGTGTGTGTGTGTGTGTGTGTGTGTGTGTGTGTGTGTGTGTGTGTGTGTGTGTGTGTGTGTGTGTGTGTGTGTGTGTGTGTGTGTGTGTGTGTGTGTGTGTGTGTGTGTGTGTGTGTGTGTGTGTGTGTGTGTGTGTGTGTGTGTGTGTGTGTGTGTGTGTGTGTGTGTGTGTGTGTGTGTGTGTGTGTGTGTGTGTGTGTGTGTGTGTGTGTGTGTGTGTGTGTGTGTGTGTGTGTGTGTGTGTGTGTGTGTGTGTGTGTGTGTGTGTGTGTGTGTGTGTGTGTGTGTGTGTGTGTGTGTGTGTGTGTGTGTGTGTGTGTGTGTGTGTGTGTGTGTGTGTGTGTGTGTGTGTGTGTGTGTGTGTGTGTGTGTGTGTGTGTGTGTGTGTGTGTGTGTGTGTGTGTGTGTGTGTGTGTGTGTGTGTGTGTGTGTGTGTGTGTGTGTGTGTGTGTGTGTGTGTGTGTGTGTGTGTGTGTGTGTGTGTGTGTGTGTGTGTGTGTGTGTGTGTGTGTGTGTGTGTGTGTGTGTGTGTGTGTGTGTGTGTGTGTGTGTGTGTGTGTGTGTGTGTGTGTGTGTGTGTGTGTGTGTGTGTGTGTGTGTGTGTGTGTGTGTGTGTGTGTGTGTGTGTGTGTGTGTGTGTGTGTGTGTGTGTGTGTGTGTGTGTGTGTGTGTGTGTGTGTGTGTGTGTGTGTGTGTGTGTGTGTGTGTGTGTGTGTGTGTGTGTGTGTGTGTGTGTGTGTGTGTGTGTGTGTGTGTGTGTGTGTGTGTGTGTGTGTGTGTGTGTGTGTGTGTGTGTGTGTGTGTGTGTGTGTGTGTGTGTGTGTGTGTGTGTGTGTGTGTGTGTGTGTGTGTGTGTGTGTGTGTGTGTGTGTGTGTGTGTGTGTGTGTGTGTGTGTGTGTGTGTGTGTGTGTGTGTGTGTGTGTGTGTGTGTGTGTGTGTGTGTGTGTGTGTGTGTGTGTGTGTGTGTGTGTGTGTGTGTGTGTGTGTGTGTGTGTGTGTGTGTGTGTGTGTGTGTGTGTGTGTGTGTGTGTGTGTGTGTGTGTGTGTGTGTGTGTGTGTGTGTGTGTGTGTGTGTGTGTGTGTGTGTGTGTGTGTGTGTGTGTGTGTGTGTGTGTGTGTGTGTGTGTGTGTGTGTGTGTGTGTGTGTGTGTGTGTGTGTGTGTGTGTGTGTGTGTGTGTGTGTGTGTGTGTGTGTGTGTGTGTGTGTGTGTGTGTGTGTGTGTGTGTGTGTGTGTGTGTGTGTGTGTGTGTGTGTGTGTGTGTGTGTGTGTGTGTGTGTGTGTGTGTGTGTGTGTGTGTGTGTGTGTGTGTGTGTGTGTGTGTGTGTGTGTGTGTGTGTGTGTGTGTGTGTGTGTGTGTGTGTGTGTGTGTGTGTGTGTGTGTGTGTGTGTGTGTGTGTGTGTGTGTGTGTGTGTGTGTGTGTGTGTGTGTGTGTGTGTGTGTGTGTGTGTGTGTGTGTGTGTGTGTGTGTGTGTGTGTGTGTGTGTGTGTGTGTGTGTGTGTGTGTGTGTGTGTGTGTGTGTGTGTGTGTGTGTGTGTGTGTGTGTGTGTGTGTGTGTGTGTGTGTGTGTGTGTGTGTGTGTGTGTGTGTGTGTGTGTGTGTGTGTGTGTGTGTGTGTGTGTGTGTGTGTGTGTGTGTGTGTGTGTGTGTGTGTGTGTGTGTGTGTGTGTGTGTGTGTGTGTGTGTGTGTGTGTGTGTGTGTGTGTGTGTGTGTGTGTGTGTGTGTGTGTGTGTGTGTGTGTGTGTGTGTGTGTGTGTGTGTGTGTGTGTGTGTGTGTGTGTGTGTGTGTGTGTGTGTGTGTGTGTGTGTGTGTGTGTGTGTGTGTGTGTGTGTGTGTGTGTGTGTGTGTGTGTGTGTGTGTGTGTGTGTGTGTGTGTGTGTGTGTGTGTGTGTGTGTGTGTGTGTGTGTGTGTGTGTGTGTGTGTGTGTGTGTGTGTGTGTGTGTGTGTGTGTGTGTGTGTGTGTGTGTGTGTGTGTGTGTGTGTGTGTGTGTGTGTGTGTGTGTGTGTGTGTGTGTGTGTGTGTGTGTGTGTGTGTGTGTGTGTGTGTGTGTGTGTGTGTGTGTGTGTGTGTGTGTGTGTGTGTGTGTGTGTGTGTGTGTGTGTGTGTGTGTGTGTGTGTGTGTGTGTGTGTGTGTGTGTGTGTGTGTGTGTGTGTGTGTGTGTGTGTGTGTGTGTGTGTGTGTGTGTGTGTGTGTGTGTGTGTGTGTGTG
>JAXIVJ010003570.1:65000-92550 GCA_036785665.1 Chirona hameri
CAGGTCAGGTCTATCTATGTATGGCACTAACGTCATATCAGGTCAGGTCTATCTATGTATGCCACGGACGTCATCTTAGGTCAGGTCTATGTATGCCACTAATGTCATCTCAGGTCAGGTCTATCTATGTCACTAACGATATGACGTTATCAGGTCATATCTATGTCATATCTATGTATGCCACTGACGTCATCTCAGGTCAGGTCTATCTATGCCACTAACGTCATATCAGGTCAGGCCTATCTATCTATGCCACTAACCTCATATCAGGTCAGGTCTATGTATACCACTAACGTCATATCAGGTCAGGTCAGGTCTATGTATGCCACTAACGTCATCTCAGGTCAGATCTATTTATGTATGCCACTGACGTCATATCAGGTCAGGTCTATATATGTATGCCACTAACGTCATATCAGGTCAGGTCTATCTATGTATGCCACTGACGTCATCTTAGGTCAGGTTTATGTATGCCACTAACGTCATCTCAGGTCAGGTCTATATATGTATGCCACCAACGTCATATCAGGGCAGGCATATCTATGTATGCCACTGACGTCATCTCAGGTCAGTTCTATATATGTATGCCACTAACGTCATATCAGGTCAGGTCTATCTATGTATGCTACTAACGTCATATCAGGTTAGATCTATCTATGTATACCACTGACGTCATTTCAGGTCAGGTCTATCTATGTATGCCACTAACGTCATATCAGGTCAGTTCTATCTATGTATGTCACTAACGTCATATCAGGTCAGGTCTATCTATGTATGCCACTAACGTCATATCAGGTCAGGTCTATGTATGCCACTAACATCATATCAGGTCAGGTCTATCTATGTATGCCACTAAGGTCATATCAGGCCAGGTCTATGTATGCCACTAACGTCATATCAGGTCAGGTCTATCTATGTATACCTGACCTCTATGTATGCCACTAACGTCATATCAGGTCAGGTCTATCTATGTATGCCACTAACGTCATATCAGGTCAGGTCTATCTATGTATGACACTAACGTCATATCAGGTCAGGTCTATCTATGTATGCCTCTAACGTCATATCAGGTCAGGTCTATCTATGTATGCCACTAACGTCATATCAGGTCAGGTATATGTATGCCACTAACGTCATATCAGGTCAGATCTATCTATGTATGCCTCTAACGTCATATCATGTCAGGTCTATCTATGTATGCCACTAACGTCATATCAGGTCAAGTCTATCTATGTGAAGGCGGCGCCTCCTACCGGCAGCCGCCCCTCGGGTCGCTCCCCTGTTACTGCTGTTTTCGCGTGTAATTAAGCTTCGGCCAACTGGTGGTTTTGTCTCAGCTTAAGAAGTGGTGTTTTCGGACCGTTTGAAGTGATTTCTCGTGCCGTTTCGTAGTGATCATAGATATTTATACTCGCCCAGTATTTCCAATAGCCATAGTCATGACCCACGCTGGACTGTTTGGCAATCTACCGGTTTCCGAAGAGACCAACGCACCTATCAGCTCGCCGCCTCGACTTCTACCGCTCCACCACGCTCCACCGTCGTCGCCGACGTCCTGTCAGACCGAGCCGGGTCCCCGCCGGACTCAGCCCCCATGACCATCCATCACCCGCCCACCGCCCAAGGGGCGGACAGAGGCGGAGTAAGGCGACACTGCCGGGGGAGAAGAGCCGGTCGGATAGTCCAAGCGCGTCGACATCGGGCAAGAAACGCGGAACATCAGCGTCGCCAGGACTACGACCGAGCTTTAATCCCACTGGCGGGCCCTGGACCCGCCCCTGGCACAGGGGAGAGTCCGCCGGCCCAAACCCGGGACAGACCGGGCCTAGCAGCCGACGGCTGCCAGGGAGGCTCTGGGAGCGGGAGCTCCTGTCGTGTAGAGAGTCACCTGCCACGACCACCACTATCCATCCCGACACTGGTGACGAGCCGGTGGCCGGCCCCGGCGGCTGCCGAAGCCCAAGCCAGGCCTGACGCGCCGCGCTTCCTGGCCCGCCCCGCACGGCTGATGACTGAAGGGACCCGCGTTCCGCGATTCTACAACATTGGGCACGTCAACGCTCGTTCACTGGCGCCACGAATGGACGAGGTCAACATCCTACTTGACGAACACCGGCTGGACATTCTGTGCATATCGGAAACGTGGCTGCAAGCGGGCGTGTCAAACAGAGTACTGGTCTTCCCTGGGTATTGCATAGCCAGATGTGACCGCTCTGCTGAACCGCACACCCACAAGGCATTACGTGGCGGCGGCGTCGCCATCCTGACCCGTGACAACCTACGAGTCACGAAGCTGGACATCGGCGGCGCCGACGCCGCTGTCGAGTCACTCTGGATCTCTGTGACGGGCGCAGGTCGACGCTCTGTAGTCGTCGGCGCCCTCTACAGGCCACCCGGCGCGTCAGTCAGACGGGGTCTGGAGCTGATCGAGCAGCAACTTCAGGCAGCCATATCCACCAGCAAGCCAGTCGTCGCCATGGGCGACTACAACATCGACATGATGAACACCGAGAAGCCGGCATCCCGTGGACTACAGTCCATTATGAATGACCTGGGTCTGAGACAGCTGGTGGATCAACCCACCCACATCCACCCTACACCAACGCTGCTAGATCTGTGTTTAACTAACTTGACTGATGTCCCAACATCGTCCTTAGTTCTCCCCGACGCCATCGCCGATCACCAGCCTATCCTGCTTCGGACACAGCTCAGTCGGCAACGCCCCACGCGCCCAGCTCCTGTCACTTCACGGGCCTGGAGCCGCGTCGATTGGGACGCTATGTGCCTGACCCTGCTAATGGCCGACTGGGGACGGCTCCACGCCGCTGCGACTGCAGATGAAAAGCTCACCGCCTTCATGGCGGTTTGGAATGCTGCCGTCAACGGTCACTGCCCTCAGATCACGGTGACCCGACGACGCCCCGACTGTCCATGGCTTCGCAACAACCCGGAGGTTGCGGCGGCGATGGAGGACAGGGACGCCGCCCGAAAGGCATGGACCGAGAGCAGGACACCAGAGGCACGACTCAGGCATCAGCAGAGTCGCAACAGGCTGAAGAGCGTCATCATCCGCGCCAAACGGCAGTACCTGTGCGATTCCCTGACGACCGATCGACGCCAGTTCTGGAGCCGCATCAAAGCCTTCGCGTTCCGGCCGCCAGGTGGAGCCTCATCGGGAGCCGACGACGCCGCTGATCGCGCGGACGTATTCAACACGCACTTCGCGTCCGTCGGCTCGCGCATAGCAGCAGAGGTCGCCCGCGACGGTGGCGCCACCACCGGGCCCCGGCCGCCCCGAGTCTGGGCATCTGCCCTGACGCTGCGCCCTGCCATCCTCCCCGAGTTATGGAATGCCATAGGTCGGATGAGTGGTTCAAAGGCGGTTGGTGTGGATGATGTGCCTCTGTTCGCAGTCAAGAAGTGTTTCCCCGTCATAGGTCCTCACTTACTCCATCTGATAAACCACTCCATAGTCACTGAGGTGTTCCCCACTGCATGGAAAATCGCGCGTGTTGTCCCCATTTGCAAGTCCGGCGACCGAGCCAATGTTAACAACTTTCGGCCAATCTCGATTCTGTCAGTTCTGTCGAAAATTGCTGAAAAGGTTGTATCGCTCCAACTCGTACCATACCTGCTCGATAACCACGTGCTCTCTCCTATGCAGTATGCATACCGGCCCAACCACTGTACAGAGGACGCCGTGCTCGACGTTGTCGAATGGATCAGTCAGACCATCGACAGAGGCCACGTCGCGTCGCTAACAACAATTGACCTCAGTAAAGCGTTCGACAGCGTCGATCATGGCGTCCTCCTCACAAAACTTGGATGGTGTGGTATCCAGTCGACAGGCTGGTTCCAGAGTTACCTCAGCGAGCGGAGGCAGACTGTGACAGGCGGCTCCTCCATTTTTCCGCTCACCCACGGAGTGGCCCAGGGCTCCATCGTCGGACCCATCCTCTTCCTCATATTCATCAACGATCTGTCCTCCTTCCTCCTCCACGGCCGTCTCCTATCCTATGCTGATGATACCCAACTCCTGGACCACTCCCTCCCTGACCCCATCGGCCTATCCGACCTCAAGACGCGGGTCGAGGAGTCTATCCAATGCCTTCAAAACTGGTTCCAAGCTAACAGCCTAAAAATGAATCCGGACAAGACTGACTTTGCGCTCATTGGTACAAAATCCTCCCTCAAAATGGCGAAAAATTTCAGCATCAACGTCTCTGGCTCGACCATCACCCCATCCCCTACCATCAAAGTGTTGGGAGTCCTCCTCGACCAGCACCTCGACTGGGATCCTCATGTATCCATGGTGGTACGGAGGTGCAATGCAATCACCGCATCTTTGTATAAAATCCGGCATCACCTCACTCCTGACGTCCTTAAACTCCTCGTCCAAACACACGTTTTTCCTCATATCCTTTACTGCCTGTCCGCCTGGGGAGGGGCTGCCCAGTGCCGTCTGCATCGCGTTCAGAAGTCCCTGAACTTTGCCGCTCGGCTCGTCACCGGCGTGCGACGTAGAGAACACATCTCGCCAGCTCTCACGAATCTCGGGTGGGAGAGAGTAGAGGTACTGGTCGTCCGACACGACTGTACCAACGTCCACAAAGCCCTGACCAGTCGACAGTGCCCTAAGGCGCTGCGAAACATGTTCGCCAAGCGGGCTGACGTATCGGCCAGGAGCACAAGGGCTGCCGACGCCGGAGACCTTCATCTTCCGAAATGTAGAATGGCTCAGACCCAGAAGGGTTTCTCGTACCGAGCAGTCGGCACGTGGAATGCGCTGCCATCAACCGTGAAAGCTGCTCCGTCCAGGTGCGAATTTGTAGCCGCATTGGCAATAACCGAATGAGTGACGTGAGCGAGTGCCTCCAAATAGTGCCTATGCAAACTGTATTGTGTCGTGTAAAACAAATGTCCTTACCACATGTACTGTACAGGAGCCGTAATAGCCACGTTGTGGATGGTTTCCTAAATAAATGATGATGTATGCCACTAACGTCATATCAGGTCAGGTCTATCTATGTATGCCACTAACGTCATATCAGGTCAGGTCTATCTATGTATGCCACTAACGTCATATCAGGTCAGGTCTATGCATGCCACTAACGTCATATCAGGTCAGGTCTATGTATGCCACTAACGTCATATCAGGTCAGGTCTATGCATGCCACTAACGTCATATCAGGTCAGGTCTATGTATGCCACTAACGTCATATCAGGTCAGGTCTATCGATGTATGCCACTAACGTCATATCAGGTCAGGTCTATATATGTATGCCACTAACGTCATATCAGGTCAGGTCTATGTATGCCACTAACGTCATATCAGGTCAGGTCTATCGATGTATGCCACTAACGTCATATCAGGTCAGGTCTATGTACGCCACTAACGTCATCTCAGGTCAGGTATATCTATGTATGCCAATAACGTCATATCAGGTCAGGTCTATCTATGTATGCCACTAACGTCATATCAGGTCAGGTCTATGTATGCCACTAACGTCATCTCAGGTCAGGTCTATCTATGTATGCCACTAACGTCATATCAGGTCAGGTCTATGTATGCCACTAACGTCATATCAGGTCAGGTCTATGTACGCCACTAACGTCATCTCAGGTCAGGTATATCTATGTATGCCACTAACGTCATATCAGGTCAGGTCTATCGATGTATGCCACTAACGTCATATCAGGTCAGGTCTATATATGTATGCCACTAACGTCATATCAGGTCAGGTCTATGTATGCCACTAACGTCATATCAGGTCAGGTCTATCGATGTATGCCACTAACGTCATATCAGGTCAGGTCTATGTACGCCACTAACGTCATCTCAGGTCAGGTATATCTATGTATGCCAATAACGTCATATCAGGTCAGGTCTATCTATGTATGCCACTAACGTCATATCAGGTCAGGTCTATGTATGCCACTAACGTCATCTCAGGTCAGGTCTATCTATGTATGCCACTAACGTCATATCAGGTCAGGTCTATGTATGCCACTAACGTCATATCAGGTCAGGTCTATGTACGCCACTAACGTCATCTCAGGTCAGGTATATCTATGTATGCCACTAACGTCATATCAGGTCAGGTCTATGTATGCCACTAACGTCATCTCAGGTCAGGTCTATGTATGCCACTAACGTCATATCAGGTCAGGTCTATGCATGCCACTAACGTCATATCAGGTCAGGTCTATGTATGCCACTAACGTCATCTCAGGTCAGGTCTATCTATGTATGCCACTAACGTCATATCAGGTCAGGTCTATCTATGTATGCCACTAACGTCATATCAGGTCAGGTCTCTGTATGCCACTAACGTCATCTCAGGTCAGGTCTATGTATGCCACTAACGTCATAGCAGGTCAGGTCTATGTATGCCACTAACGTAATATCATGTCTATCTATGTATGCCACTAACGTCATATCAGGTCAGGTATATCTATGTATGCCACTAACGTTATATCAGGTCAGGTATATCTATGCCACTAACGCCATCTCAGGTCAGGTCTATCTATGTATGCGACTAACGTCATCTCAGGTCAGGTCTATCTATGTATGCCACTAACGTCATATCAGGTCAGATATATATATATGCCACTAACGTCATACCAGGTCAGGTCTATCAATGTATGCCACTAACGTCATATCAGGTCAGGTCTATCTATGCCACTAACGTCATATCAGGTCAGGTCTATCTATGTATGGCACTAACGTCATATCAGGTCAGGTATGTATGCCACTGACGTCTTCTTAGGTCAGGTCTATGTATGCCACCAATGTCATCTCAGGTCAGGTTTATCTATGTCACTAACGATATGACGTTATCAGGTCATATCTATGTCATATCTATGTATGCCACTGACGTCATCTCAGGTCAGGTCTATCTATGCCACTAACGTCATATCAGGTCAGGCCTATCTATCTATGCCACTAACCTCATATCAGGTCAGGTCTATGTATACCACTAGCGTCATATCAGGTCAGGTCAGGTCTATGTATGCCACTAACGTCATCTCAGGTCAGATCTATCTATGTATGCCACTGACGTCATATCAGGTCAGGTCTATATATGTATGCCACTAACGTCATATCAGGTCAGGTCTATCTATGTATGCCACTGACGTCATCTTAGGTCAGGTCTATGTATGCCACTAACGTCCTCTCAGGTCAGGTCTATATATGTATGCCACCAACGTCATATCAGGGCAGGTATATCTATGTATGCCACTGACGTCATCTCAGGTCAGTTCTATATATGTATGCCACTAACGTCATATCAGGTCAGGTCTATCTATGTATGCCACTGACGTCATCTCAGGTCAGGTCTATGTATGCCACTAACGTCATCTCGGGTCAGGTCTATATATGTAT
The DNA here is from genome assembly GCA_036785665.1 of Chirona hameri. Taxonomy (NCBI): domain Eukaryota; kingdom Metazoa; phylum Arthropoda; class Thecostraca; order Balanomorpha; family Balanidae; genus Chirona; species Chirona hameri. Next base: position 72,388 of record JAXIVJ010003570.1, read on the forward strand.
GCCACTAACGTCATATCAGGTCAGGTATATTTATGCCACTAACGTCATATCAGGTCAGGTCTATCGATGTATGCCACTAACGTCATATCAGGTCAGCTCTATGTATGCCACTAACGTCATATCAGGTCAGGTATATGTATGCCACTAACGTCATATCAGGTCAGGTATATCTATGTATGCCAATAACGTCATCTCAGGTCAGGTCTATCTTTGTACGCCATTGACGTAATCTCAGGTCAGGTCTATGTATGCGACTAACGTCATATCAGGTCAGGTATATCTATGTATGTCACTAACGTCATATCAAGTCAGGTCTATGTATGCCACTAACGTCATGTCAGGTCAGGTCTATCTATGTATGCCACTAACGTCATCTCAGGTCAGGTCTATCATATATATGTATGCCACTAACGTCATATCAGGTCAGGTATATCTATGCCACTAACGTCATCTTAGGTCAGGTCTATCTATGTATGCCACTAACGTCATCTCAGGTCAGGTCTATGTATGCCACTAACGTCATATCAAGTCAGGTCTATCTATGTATGCCACTAACGTCATATCAGGTCAGGTCTATGCATGCCACTAACGTCATATCAGGTCAGGTCTATGTATGCCACTAACGTCATCTCAGGTCAGGTCTATCTATGTATGCCACTAACGTCATATCAGGTCAGGTCTATCTATGTATGCCACTAACGTCATATCAGGTCAGGTCTATGTATGCCACTAACGTCATCTCAGGTCAGGTCTATGTATGCCACTAACGTCATATCAGGCCAGTTCTATCTATGCCACGAACGCAATATCAGGTCAGGTCTATGTATGCCACTAACGTCATATCAGGTCAGGTCTATCTATGTATGCCACTAACGTCAGGTCAGGACAGGTCTATCTATGTTTGCCACTAACGTCATATCAGGTCAGGTCTATGTATGCCACTAACGTCATCTCAGGTCAGGTCTATGTATGCCACTAACGTCATAGCAGGTCAGGTCTATGTATGTCACTAACGTAATATCAGGTCTATCTATGTATGCCACTAACGTCATATCAGGTCAGGTATATCTATGTATGCCACTAACGTCATATCAGGTCAAGTATATCTATGCCACTAACACCATCTCAGATCAGGTCTATCTATGTATGCCATTAACGTCATCTCAGGTCAGGTGTATGTATGCGACTAACGTCATTTCAGGTCAGGTCTATATATGTATGACACTAACGTCATATCAGGTCAGGTCTATGTATGCGACTAACGTCATATCAGGTCAGGTCTATCTATGTATGCCACTAACGTCATATCAGGTCAGGTCTATCTATGTATGCCACTAACGTCATCTCAGGTCAGGTCTATGTATGCCACTAACGTCATATCAGGTCAGTTCTATCTATGTATGACACTAACGTCATATCAGGTCAGGTTTATCTATGTATGCCACTAACGTCATATCAAGTCAGGTCTATCTATGCCACTAACGTCATATCAGGTCAGGTCTATCTATGTATGCCACTAACGTCATCTCAGGTCAGGTGTCAGGTGTATCAGGTCAGGTCTATCTATGCGACTAACGTCATATCAGGTCAGGTCTATCTATGTATGCCACTAACGTCATCTCAGGTCAGGTGTATGTATGCCACTAACGTGATATCAGGTCAGGTCTATCTATGTATGCCACTAACGTCATATCAGGTCAGGTCTATGTGTGCTATTAACGTCGTATCAGGTCAGGTCTATGTATGCCACTAACTTCATCTCAGGTCAGGTCTATGTATGCCAATAACGTCATATAAGGTCAGGTCTATGTATGCCACTAACGTCATATCAAGTCTATGTATGTATGCCACTAACGTCATATCAGGTCAGGTCTATGCATGCCACTAACATCATATCAGGCAAGGTCTATTTATGTATGCCACTGACGTCATCTCAGGTCAGGTCTATATATACCACTAACGTCATCTCAGGTCAGGTCTATCTATGTATGTCACTACAGTCATATCAGGTCAGGTCTATGTATGACACTAACGTCATATCAGGTCAGGTATATCTATGTATGCCACTAACGTCATATCAGGTCAGGTCTATGAATGCCACTAACGCTATATCAGGTCAGGTCTATCTATGTATGTCACTAACGTCATATCAGGTCAGGTCTATGTATGCCACTAACATCATATCAGGTCAGGTCTATCTATGTATGCCAATGACGTCATCTCAGGTCAGATCTATGTATGCCACTAACGTCATCTCAGGTCAGGTCTATATATGTATGCCACTAACGTCATATCAGGTCAGGTCTATGTATGCCACTAACGTCATATCAGGTTAGGTCTATCTATGTATGCCACTAACGTCATATCAGGTCAGGTCTATGTATGCCACTAACGTCATATCAGGTCAGGTATATGTATGCCACTAACGTCATATCAGGTCAGGTATATCTATGTATGCCACTAACGTCATCTCAGGTCAAGTCTATCTTTGTATGCCATTGACGTAATCTCAGGTCAGGTCTATGTATGCGACTAACGTCATATCAGGTCAGGTATATCTATGTATGTCACTAACGTCATTTCAGGTCAGGTCTATGTATGCCACTAACGTCATGTCAGGTCGGGTCTACCTATGTATGCCACTAAGGTCATCTCAGGTCAGGTTTATCATATATATGTATGCCACTAACGTCATATAAGGTCAGGTATATCTATGCCACTAACGTCATCTTAGGTCAGGTCTATGTATGCCACTAACGTCATATCAGGTCAGGTCTATGTATGCCACTAACATCATATCAGGTCAGGTCTATCTATGTATGCCACTAACGTCATATCAAGTCAGGTCTATCTATGTATGCCACTAACGTCATATCAGGTCAGGTCTATGCATGCCACTAACGTCATATCAGGTCAGGTCTATGTATGCCACTAACGTCATCTCAGGTCAGGTCTATCTATGTATGCCACTAACGTCATATCAGGTCAGGTCTATCTATGTATGCCACTAACGTCATATCAGGTCAGGTCTATGTATGCCACTAACTTCATATCAGGTCAGGTCTATCTATGTATGCCACTAACGTCAGGTCAGGACAGGTCTATCAATGTTTGCCACTAACGTCATATCAGGTCAGGTCTATGTATGCCACTAACGACATCTCAGGTCAGGTCTATGTATGCCACTAACGTCATAGCAGGTCAGGTCTATGTATGTCACTAACGTAGTATCAGGTCTATCTATGTATGCCACTAACGTCATATCAGGTCAGGTATATCTATGTATGCCACTAACGTCATATCAGGTCAGGTATATCTATGCCAATAACACCATCTCAGGTCAGGTCTATCTATGTACGCCATTAACGTCATCTCAGGTCAGGTGTATGTATGCGACTAACGTCATCTCAGGTCAGGTCTATATATGTATGACACTAACGTCATATCAGGTCAGGTCTATGTATGCGACTAACGTCATATCAGGTCAGGTCTATGTATGCCACTAACGTCATATCAGGTCAGGTCTATGTATTCCACTAACGTCATATCAGGTCAGTTCTATCTATGTATGACACTAACGTCATATCAGGTCAGGTCTATCTATGTATGCCACTAACGTCATATCAGGTCAGGTATATGTATGTCGCTAACGTCATATCAGGTCAGGTCTATCTATGTATGCCACTAACGTCATCTCAGGTCAGGTCTATCTATGTATGCCACTGACGTAATCTCAGGTAAGGTCTATGTATGCGACTAACGTCATATCAGGTCAGGTATATCTATGTATGCCACTAACGTCAGGTCAGGACAGGTCTATCTATGTTTGCCACTAACGTCATATCAGGTCAGGTCTATGTATGCCACTAACGTCATCTCAGGTCAGGTCTATGTATGCCACTAACTTTATAGCAGGTCAGGTCTATGTATGTCACTAACGTAATATCAGGTCTATCTATGTATGCCACTAACGTCATATCAGGCCAGGTATATCTATGTATGCCACTAACGTCATATCAGGTCAGGTATATCTATGCCACTAACACCATCTCAGGTCAGGTCTATCTATGTATGCCATTAACGTCATCTCAGGTCAGGTGTATGTATGCGACTAACGTCATCTCAGGTCAGGTCTATATATGTATGACACTAACGTCATATCAGGTCAGGTCTATGTATGAGACTAACGTCATATCAGGTCAGGTCTATCTATGTATGCCACTAACGTCATATCAGGTCAGGTCTATCTATGTATGCCACTAACGTCATCTCAGGTCAGGTGTCAGGTGTATCAGGTCAGGTCTATCTATGCGACTAACGTCATATCAGGTCAGGTGTATCGATATATGCCACTAACGTCATCTCAGGTCAGGTGTATGTATGCCACTAACGTGATATCAGGTCAGGTCTATCTATGTATGCCACTAACGTCATATCAGGTCAGGTCTATGTATGCTATTAACGTCATATCAGGTCAGGTCTATGTATGCCACTAACGTCATCTCAGGTCAGGTCTATGTATGCCAATAACGTCGTATAAGGTCAGGTCTATGTATGCCACTAACGTCATATCAGGTCAGGTCTATGCATGCCACTAACATCATATCAGGTCAGGTCTATTTATGTATGCCATTGACGTCATCTCAGGTCAGGTCTATGTATACCACTAACGTCATCGCAGGTCAGGTCTATATATGTATGTCACTAACGTCATATCAGGTCAGGTCTATGTATGCCACTAACGTCATGTCAGGTCAGGTCTATCTATGTATGCTACTAAGGTCATCTCAGGTCAGGTCTATCATATATATCTATGCCACTAACGTCATATCAGGTCAGGTATATCTATGCCACTAACGTCATCTTAGGTCAGGTCTATGTATGCCACTAACGTCATATCAGGTCAGGTCTATGTATGCCACTAACATCATATCAGGTCAGGTCTATCTATGTATGCCACTAGCGTCATATCAAGTCAGGTCTATCTATGTATGCCACTAACGTCATATCAGGTCAGGTCTATGCAAGCCACTAACGTCATATCAGGTCAGGTCCATGTATGCCACTAACGTCATCTCAGGTCAGGTCTATCTATGTATGCCACTAACGTCATATCAGGTCAGGTCTATCTATGTATGTCACTAACGTCATATCAGGTCAGGTCTATGTATGCCACTAACGTCATATCAGGTCAGGTCTATCTATGTATGCCACTAACGTCAGGTCAGGACAGGTCTATCAATGTTTGCCACTAACTTCATATCAGGTCAGGTCTATGTATGCCACTAACGGCATCTCAGGTCAGGTCTATGTATGCCACTAACGTCATCGCAGGTCAGGTCTATGTATGTCACTAACGTAGTATCAGGTCTATCTATGTATGCCACTAACGTCATATCAGGTCAGGTATATCTATGTATGCCACTAACGTCATATCAGGTCAGGTATATCTATGCCACTAACACCATCTCAGGTCAGGTCTATCTATGTACGCCATTAACGTCATCTCAGGTCAGGTGTATGTATGCGACTAACGTCATCTCAGGTCAGGTATATATATGTATGACACTAACGTCATATCAGGTCAGGTCTATGTATGCGACTAACGTCATATCAGGTCAGGTCTATGTATGCCACTAACGTCATATCAGGTCAGGTCTATGTATTCCACTAACGTCATATCAGGTCAGTTCTATCTATGTATGTCACTAACGTCATATCAGGTCAGGTCTATCTATGTATGCCACTAACGTCATATCAGGTCAGGTATATGTGTGTAACTAACGTCATATCAGGTCAGGTCTATCTATGTATGCCACTAACGTCATCTCAGGTCAGGTCTATCTATGTATGCCACTGACGTAATCTCAGGTCAGGTCTATGCATGCGACTAACGTCATATCAGGTCAGGTCTATCTATGTATGCCACTAACGTCAGGTCAGGACAGGTCTATCTATGTTTGCCACTAACGTCATATCAGGTCAGGTCTATGTATGCCACTAACGTCATCTCAGGTCAGGTCTATGTATGCCACTAACTTTATAGCAGGTCAGGTCTATGTATGTCACTAACGTAATATCAGGTCTATCTATGTATGCCACTAACGTCATATCAGGCCAGGTATATCTATGTATGGCACTAACGTCATATCAGGTCAGGTATATCTATGCCACTAACACCATCTCAGATCAGGTCTATCTATGTATGCCATTAACGTCATCTCAGGTCAGGTGTATGTATGCGACTAACGTCATCTCAGGTCAGGTCTATATATGTATGACACTAACGTCATATCAGGTCAGGTCTATGTATGCGACTAACGTCATATCAGGTCAGGTCTATCTATGTATGGCACTAACGTCATATCAGGTCAGGTCTATCTATGTATGCCACTAACGTCATATCAGGTCAGGTCTATGTATGCCACTAACGTCATATCAGGTCAGGTCTATGGATTCCACTAACGTCATATCAGGTCAGTTCTATCTATGTATGACACTAACGTCATATCAGGTCAGGTTTATCTATGTATGCCACTAACGTCATATCAAGTCAGGTCTATCTATGCCACTAACGTCATATCAGGTCAGGTCTATCTATGTATGCCACTAACGTCATCTCAGGTCAGGTGTCAGGTGTATCAGGTCAGGTCTATCTATGCGACTAACGTCATATCAGGTCAGGTATATCTATGTATGCCACTAACGTCATCTCAGGTCAGGTGTATGTATGCCACTAACGTGATATCAGGTCAGGTCTATCTATGTATGCCACTAACGTCATATCAGGTCAGGTCTATGTATGCTATTAACGTCATATCAGGTCAGGTCTATGTATGCCACTAACTTCATCTCAGGTCAGGTCTATGTATGCCACTAACGTCATATAAGGTCAGGTCTATGTATGCCACTAACGTCATATCAAGTCTATGTATGTATGCCACTAACGTCATATCAGGTCAGGTCTATGCATGCCACTAACATGATATCAGGTCAGGTCTATTTATGTATGCCACTGACGTCATCTCAGGTCAGGTCTATATATATATACCACTAACGTCATCTCAGGTCAGGTCTATCTACGTATGTCACTACAGTCATATCAGGTCAGGTCTATGTATGACACTAACGTCATATCAGGTCAGGTATATCCATGTATGCCACTAACGTCATATCAGGTCAGGTCTATGTATGCCACTAACGCTATATCAGGTCAGGTCTATCTATGTATGTCACTAACGTCATATCAGGTCAGGTCTATGTATGCCACTAACATCATATCAGGTCAGGTCTATCTATGTATGCCACTGACGTCATCTCAGGTCAGGTCTATGTATGCCACTAACGTCATCTCAGGTCAGGTCTATATATGTATGCCACTAACGTCATATCAGGTCAGGTCTATGTATGCCACTAACGTCATATCAGGTCAGGTCTATCTATGTATGCCACTAACGTCATATCAGGTCAGGTCTATGTATGCCACTAACGTCATATCAGGTCAGGTATATGTATGCCACTAGCGTCATATCAGGTCAGGTATATCTATGTATGCCACTAACGTCATCTCAGGTCAAGTCTATCTTTGTATGCCATTGACGTAATCTCAGGTCAGGTCTATGTATGCGACTAACGTCATATCAGGTCAGGTATATCTATGTATGTCACTAACGTCATTTCAGGTCAGGTCTATGTATGCCACTAACGTCATGTCAGGTCAGGTCTATCTATGTATGCCACTAAGGTCATCTCAGGTCAGGTCTATCATATATATGTATGCCACTAACGTCATATCAGGTCAGGTATATCTATGCCACTAACGTCATCTTAGGTCAGGTCTATGTATGCCACCAACGTCATATCAGGTCAGGGCTATGTATGCCAATAACATCATATCAGGTCAGGTCTATCTATGTATGCCACTAACGTCATATCAAGTCAGGTCTATCTATGTATGCCACTAACGTCATATCAGGTCAGGTCTATGCATGCCACTAACGTCATATCAGGTCAGGTCTATGTATGCCACTAACGTCATCTCAGGTCAGGTCTATCTATGTATGCCACTAACGTCATATCAGGTCAGGTCTATCTATGTATGCCACTAACGTCATATCAGGTCAGGTCTATGTATGCCACTAACGTCATATCAGGTCAGGTCTATCTATGCATGCCACTAACGTCAGGTCAGGACAGGTCTATCAATGTTTGCCACTAACGTCATATCAGGTCAGGTCTATGTATGCCACTAACGGCATCTCAGGTCAGGTCTATGTATGTCACTAACGTAGTATCAAGTCTATCTATGTATGCCACTAACGTCATATCAGGTCAGGTATATCTATGTATGCCACTAACGTCATATCAGGTCAGGTATATCTATGCCACTAACACCATCTCAGGTCAGGTCTATCTATGTACGCCATTAACGTCATCTCAGGTCAGGTGTATGTATGCGACTAACGTCATCTCAGGTCAGGTCTATATATGTATGACACTAACGTCATATCAGGTCAGGTATATGTATGCGACTAACGTCATATCAGGTCAGGTCTATGTATGCCACTAACGTCATATCAGGTCAGGTCTATGTATTCCACTAACGTCATATCAGGTCAGTTCTATCTATGTATGACACTAACGTCATATCAGGTCAGGTCTATCTATGTATGCTACTAACGTCATATCAGGTCAGGTATATGTATGTCACTAACGTCATATCAGGTCAGGTCTATCTATGTATGCCACTAACGTCATCTCAGGTCAGGTCTATCTATGTATGCCACTGACGTAATCTCAGGTCAGGTCTATGTATGCGACTAACGTCATATCAGGTCAGGTATATCTATGTATGCCACTAACGTCAGGTCAGGACAGGTCTATCTATGTTTGCCACTAACGTCATATCAGGTCATGTCTATGTATGCCACTAACGTCATCTCAGGTCAGGTCTATGTATGCCACTAACTTTATAGCAGGTCAGGTATATGTATGTCACTAACGTAATATCAAGTCTATCTATGTATGCCACTAACGTCATATCAGGCCAGGTATATCTATGTATGCCACTAACGTCATATCAGGTCAGGTATATCTATGCCACTAACACCATCTCAGGTCAGGTCTATCTATGTATGCCATTAACGTCATCTCAGGTCAGGTGTATGTATGCGACTAACGTCATCTCAGGTCAGGTCTATATATGTATGACACTAACGTCATATCAGGTCAGGTCTATGTATGCGACTAACGCCATATCAGGTCAGGTCTATCTATGTATGCCACTAACGTCATATCAGGTCAGGTCTATCTATGTATGCCACTAACGTCATCTCAGGTCAGGTGTCAGGTGTATCAGGTCAGGTCTATCTATGCGACTAACGTCATATCAGGTCAGGTGTATCGATATATGCCACTAACGTCATCTCAGGTCGGGTGTATGTATGCCACTAACGTGATATCAGGTCAGGTCTATCTATGTATGCCACTAACGTCATATCAGGTCAGGTCTATGTATGCTATTAACGTCATATCAGGTCAGGTCTATGTATGCCACTAACGTCATCTCAGGTCAGGTCTATGTATGCCAATAACGTCATATAAGGTCAGGTCTATGTATGCCACTAACGTCATATCAGGTCAGGTCTATCTATGTATGCCACTAACGTCATATCAGGTCAGGTCTATGCATGCCACTAACATCATATCAGGTCAGGTCTATTTATGTATGCCATTGACGTCATCTCAGGTCAGGTCTATGTATACCGCTAACGTCATCGCAGGTCAGGTCTATATAAGTATGTCACTAACGTCATATCAGGTCAAGTCTATGTATGCCACTAACGTCATGTCAGGTCAGGTCTATCTATGTATGCCACTAAGGTCATCTCAGGTCAGGTCTATCATATATATGTATGCCACTAACGTCATATCAGGTCAGGTATATCTATGCCACTAACGTCATCTTAGGTCAGGTCTATGTATGCCACTAACGTCATATCAGGTCAGGTCTATGTATGCCACTAACATCATATCAGGTCAGGTCTATCTATGTATGCCACTAACGTCATATCAAGTCAGGTCTATCTATGTATGCCACTAACGTCATATCAGGTCAGGTCTATGCATGCCACTAACGTCATATCAGGTCAGGTCTATGTATGTCACTAACGTCATCTCAGGTCAGGTCTATCTATGTATGCCACAAACGTCATATCAGGTCAGGTCTATCTATGTATGCCACCAACGTCATATCAGGTCAGGTCTATGTATGCCACTAACGTCATATCAGGTCAGGTCTATCTATGTATGCCACTAACGTCAGGTCAGGACAGGTCTATCAATGTTTGCCACTAACGTCATATCAGGTCAGGTCTATGTATGCCACTAACGGCATCTCAGGTCAGGTCTATGTATGCCACTAACGTCATAGCAGGTCAGGTCTATGTATGTCACTAACGTAGTATCAGGTCTATCTATGTATGCCACTAACGTCATATCAGGTCAGGTATATCTATGTATGCCACTAACGTCATATCAGGTCAGGTATATCTATGCCACTAACACCATCTCAGGTCAGGTCTATCTATGTACGTTATTAACGTCATCTCAGGTCAAGTGTATGTATGCGACTAACGTCATCTCAGGTCAGGTCTATATATGTATGACACTAACGTCATATCAGGTCAGGTCTATGTATGCGACTAACGTCATATCAGGTCAGGTATATCTATGTATGCCACTAACGTCATCTCAGGTCTGGCCTATGTATGACACTAACGTCATCGCAGGTCAGGTCTATCTATGTATGCCACTAACGTTATATCAGGTCAGGTCTATCTATGCCACTAACGTCATATCAGGTCAGGTATATGTATGCCACTAACGTCATCTCAGGTCAGGTCTATCTATTTATGCCACTAACGTAATATCAGGTCAGGTCTATGTATGCCACTAACGTCATATCAGGGTAGGTCTATGAATGCCACTAACGTCATATCAGGTCAGGTCTATGTATGCCACTAACTTGCTATCAGGTCAGGTCTATGTATTCCACTAACGTCATATCAGGTCAGGTCTATCTATGTATGCCACTAACGTCATATCAGGTTAAGTCTATATATGCCACTAACGTCATATCAGGTCTATATATGTTTGCCACTATCGTCATATCAGGTCAGGTCTATGTATGCCACTAACGTCATATCAAGTTTAGGTCTATGTATGACACTAACGTCATATCAGGTCAGGTCTATCTATGTATGCCACTAACTTCATATCAAGTCAGGTCTATCTATGCCACTAACGTCATATCAGGTCAGGTCTATCTATGTATGCCACTAACGTCATCTCAGGTCAGGTGTCAGGTGTATCAGGTCAGGTCTATTTATGGGACTAACGTCATATCAGGTCAGGTCTATCTATGTATGCCACTAACGTCATCTAAGGTCAGGTGTATGTATGCCATTAACGTCATATCAGGTCAGGTCTATGTATGCCATTAACGTCATATCAGGTCAGGTCTATGTATGCCACGAACATCATATCAGGTCAGGTCTATGTATGCCACTAACGTCATCTCTGGTCAGGTCTATGTATGCCACTAACATCATATAAGGTCAGGTATATGTATGCCACTAACGTCATATCAGGTCTATGTATGTATGCCACTAACGTCATATCAGGTCAGGTCTATGCATGTCACTAACATCATATCGGGTCAGGTCTATCTATGTATGCCACTGACGTCATCTCAGGTCAGGTCTATGTATGCCACTAACGGCATCTCAGGTCAGGTCTATCTATGTATGCCACTACTGCCTTATCAGGTCAGGTCTATGTATGACAATAACGTCATATCAGGTCAGGTCTATATATGAATGCCACTAACGTCATATCAGGTCAGGTCTATGTATGCCACTAACGTCATATCAGGCCAGGTCTATCTATGTATGCCACTAACGTCAGGTCAGGTCAGGTATATCTATGTATGCCACTAACGTCATATCAGGTCAGGTCTATGTATGCCACTAACGTCATCTCAGGTCAGGTCTATGTATGCCACTAACGTCATATCAGGTCAGGTCTATGTATGCCACTAACGTCATATCAGGTCAGGTCTATCTATGCCACTAACGTCATATCAGGTCAGGTCTATCTATGTATGCCACTAACGACATCTCAGATCAGGTCTATCTATGTATGCCACTAACGTCATATCAGGTCAGGTCTATGTATGCCACTAACGTCATCTCAGGTCAGGTCTATATATGTATGCCACTAACGTCATATCAGGTCAGGTCTATATATGTATGCCACTAACGTCATATCAGGTCAGGTCTATGTATGTGACTAACGTCATATCAGGTCAGGTCTATGTATGCCACTAACGTCATATCAGGTCAGGTCTATCTATGTATGCCACTAACGTCATATCAGGTCAGGTGTTTGTATGCCACTAACGTCATCTCAGGTCAGGTCTATGTATGCCACTAACGTCATATCAGGTCAGTTCTATCTATGTCACTAACGCCATATCAGGCCAGGTCTATGTATGCCACTAACGTCATATCAGGTTAGGTCTATGTATGCCACTAACATCATATCAGGTCAGGTCTATGTATGCCACTAACTTCATATCAAGTCAGGTATATCTATGCCACTAACGTCATATCAGGTCAGTTCTATCTATGTATGCCACTAACGCCATATCAGGTCATGTCTATGTATGCCACTAACGTCATATCAGGTCTATATATGTTTGTCACTAACGTCATATCAGGTCAGGTCTATGTATGCCACTAACGTCATCTCAGGTCAGGTCTATCTATGTATGCCACTAACGTCATATCAGGTCAGGTCTATATATGTATGCCACTAACGTCATATCAGGTCAGGTCTATTTATGCCACTAATGTCATATCATGTCAGGTCTATGTATGCCACTAACGTCATATCAGGTCAGGTCTATCTATGTATGCCACTAACGTCATATCAGGTCAGGTCTATGTATGCCACTAACGTCATCTCAGGTCAGGTCTATGTATGCCACTAACGTAATATCAGGTGAGTTATATATATGCCACTAACGTCATCTCAGGTCAGGTCCATCTATGTATGCGACTAACGTCATCTCAGGTCAGGTCTATATATGTATGACATTAAGGTCATATCAGGACAGGTCTATGTATGCGACTAACGTCATATCAGGTCAGGTCTATCTATGTATGCCACTATCGTCATATAAGGTCAGGTCTATCTATATATGCCACTAACGTCATCTCAGGTCAGGTCTATCTATGTATGCCACTAACGTCATATCAGGTCAGGTTTATCTATGTATGCCACTAACGTCATATCAGGTCAGTTATATCTATGCCACTAACGTCATCTCAGGTCAGGTATATCTATGTATGCGACTAACGTCATTTCAGGTCAGGTCTATATATGTATGACATTAAGGTCATATCAGGTCAGGTATATGTATGCGACTAACGTCATATCAGGTCAGGTCAGGTCTATGTATGCCACTAACGTCATATCAGGTCAGGTCTATGTATGCCACTAACATCATATCAGGTCAGGTCTATCTATGTATGCCACTAACGTCATATCAGGTCAGGTCTATCTATGTATACCACTAACGTCATATCAGGTCAGGTCTATCTATGTATCCCACTAACGTCATATCAGGTTAGTTCTATGTATGCGACTAACGTCATATCAGTTCAGGTATATCTATGTATGCCACTAACGTCATATCAGGTCAGGTCTATGTATGCCACTAACGTCATATCAGGTCAGGTCTATCTATGCCACTAACGTCATATCAGGTCAGGTCTATCTATGTATGCCACTAACGTCATCTCAGGTCAGGTCTATCTATGTATGCCACTAACGTCATATCAGGTCAGGTCTATCTATGTATGCCACTAACGTCATCTCAGGTCATGTCTATGTATGCCACTAACGTCATCTCAGGTCAGGTCTATCTATGTATGCCACTAACGTCATATCAGGTCAGGTCTATCTATGCCACTAATGTCATATCAGGTCAGGTCTATGAATGCCACTAACGTCATCTCAGGTCAGGTCTATCTATTTATGCCACGAACGTCATATCAGGTCAGGTCTATGTATGCTATAACTTCATATCAGGTCAGCTCTATGTATGCCACTAACTTCATATCAGGTCTATCTATGTATGCCACTAACGTCATATCAGGTCAGGTATATCTATGTATGCCACTAACGTCATATCAGGTCAGGTATATCTATGCCACTAACGTCATCTCAGGTCAGGTCTATCTATGTATGCCACTAACGTCATCGCAGGTCAGGTGTATGTATGGGACTAACGTCATATCAGGTCATGTATATTTATGTATGCCACTAACGTCATATCAGGTCTGGTCTATGTATGCCACTAACGTCATATCAGGTCAGGTCTATCTATGTATGCCACTAACGTCATCTCAGGTCAGGTCTATCTATGTATGTCACTGACGTCATCTCAGGTCAGGTATATGTATGCAACTAACGTCATATCAGGTCAGGTGTATGTATGACACTAACGTCATATCAGGTCAGGTCTATCTATGTATGCCACTAACGTCATATCAGGTCAGGTCTATGTATGCCACTAACGTGATATCAGGTCAGGTCTATGTAGGCCACTAACGTCATATCAGGTCAGGTCTATGTATGCCACTAACGTCATATCAGGTCTATCTATGTATGCCACTAACGTCATATCAAGTCAGGTCTATCTATGCCACTAACGTCATAGCAGGTCAGGTATATCTATGTATGCCACTAACGTCATATCAGGTCATGTATGCGACTAACGTCATATCAGGTCAGGTCTATCTATGTATGCCACTAACGTCATCTCAGGTCAGGGTTAGGTATGCAACTAATGTCATATAAGGTCAGGTATATCTATGTATGCCACTGACGTCATCTCAGGTCAGGTCTATGTATGCCACTAACGTCATATCAGGTTAGGTCTATGTATGCCACTAACATCATATCAGGTCAGGTCTATGTATGCCACTAACTTCATATCAAGTCAGGTATATGTATGCCACTAACGTCATATCAGGTCAGTTCTATCTATGTATGCCACTAACGTCATATCAGGTCTATCTATGTATGCCACTAACGTCATCTCAGGTCAGGTCTATCTATGTATGCTACTGACGTCATCTCAGGTCAGGTCTATGTATAACATTAACGTCATCTAAGGTCAGGTCTATGTATGCCACTAACGTCATATCAGGTCAGTTCTATCTATGTATGCCACTAACGTCATATCAAGTCAGGTCTATGCATGCCACTAACGTCATATCAGGTCAGATCTATCTATGTATGCCACTAACGCCATATCAGGTCATGTCTATGTATGCCACTAACGTCATATCAGGTCTATCTATGTTTGTCACTAACGTCATATCAGGTCAGGTGTATGTATGCGACTATCGTCATATCAGGTCAGGTCTATCTATGTTACGAACGTCATCTCAGGTCAGGTCTATGTATGCCACTAACGTCATATCATGTCAGGTCTATGTATGCCACTAACGTCATATCAGGTCAGGTCTATGTATGCCACTAACGTCATATCAGGTCAGGTCTATGTATGTCACTAACGTCACATCAGGTCAGGTCTATGTATGCCACTAACGTCATATCAGGTCAGGTCTATGTATGTCACTAACAACGTCACAGTCAGAGGTCAGGGTCTAGGTATGCCACTAACGTCATAGCAGTGCAGGGCTAGCTGATGTATGCCGCTAGACGTCAGATCAGGTGCAGGGAGTGATAGTAGATATATAGAGAGTATAGAGTATGAGTGTAGATAGTGAATAGATGAGTAGTAGTATATAGGTAGTAGTATTGATAGTGAGTAGAGTGAGTGTAGTGAGTAGAGTAGATAGTGTAGATAGTGAGTAGTGTAGTAGTAGATGAGTAGTATAGCTTATATATAGTATTAGATAGAAGTAGTAGTAGTAGTATAGAGGTATACTATAGTATATATAGTATAGTTTAGTAGGTATAGTATGATAGTAGCAGTAGTAGTAGTTTAGAGAGAGTAGTTATGAGAGTGTGTGTGTAGTAGAGTAGTGAGTGTAGTAGATGTAGTAGTGAGTAGGTTGAGTGAGTGTAGTAGGTAGATAGAGATATATATTATATATATATATAGTATATGTAGATATATAGTATATATATATTATAGTATATATATTGAGTGAGTGACATGTTTATAGATAGTATAGTAGAGTAGTGTAGTATTAGAGTTAGTAGTAGAGAGTAGATTAGTGCTAGTATAAGTTGTGAAGATTTTAGAAGAGTAGAGTGTGTAGATGATAGTGTAGTAGTATAGAGATGAGTATGTAGAGAGTGATAGAGTGAGAGTTTGAGAGATAGAGTGAGTGATGTGATAGAAGCTGTGTGTGTGAGCTGTGTGTGCTGTGTAGTGTGTGTGTTTGTAGACGAGTGAGTGGTCGCTGTGTGAGTGTGTGTGCTGTGTGAGCTAGTGTGTGAGTAGTGTGTGTTTATGCTCTCATCCACACTCACCACTACTAGAGTGCTGTGAGCTCACGTCGTCTCAGCTGAGCAGCAGCTGTACACGGGACGACGACGACACTCAGCACTACACACATCTTCAACAGCACTCGCACACTCACTACGTCACTGCACAACATCACACACAATCAAGCACACCAGCTCGAGCTCACAGCTGCTCACTGACCAACACACTTGACATCACACCACAGCTCAGCTCGTCGACCCACTCACACACCACTACTCTACGACACAGCTACACTCACATCACACTCAGCTCAACACACACTCTCGACACACTCCCACCACTCGCGACTTCACACTCCACTCCACTACGCACACACACCAGAAACTCACGACCTCTCACTCACGAATCTACACACACGACTCGAGCTCACCAGCACGCTCAACTTCACACTCGTCAGCACACACTCACACACAACTACGTAGCACACACAAGCAGAACTCACGAGCTCGACACGAGCTTACGTCACGACGACCTGCCACTCACTCACACACACTCACACACTTCTACTTTCACTACTCTTACTCTTCACTATACTACTCTCACTCATCTACTCTACTATATCACTACTCACTACTCCTCACTACTCTCATCACTAACTACTTACTACTATACTATACTCTTGATATAATACTACACTACTACTATCTATACTATACTCAAATCACTACTACACGTATAACTATCACTACTCTCTAAATATATCTATACTACTAGATATATTCTTACACATACTACTCACTACTATCTATCACTACTACTCTACTACTCCACTACTACTACATACTCACTACTATCTACAATCTATACTACTCACTCTATAGAATATCATATATATATATATATCTATAAACTCTCTCTCTATAACTCTCTACACTACTCATCTATCACTACTAAATCTACTACTCTATACTACTACTCACTCTATACTTATATATAAAATCTCTATAATATCTATATACTATCTATAACTATATATATATATATATATATATACATATATATATACTACACCTACTATACTACACACTATATCTATCCTATATATATATATACTATATATATACTCACACCTATCACTACTACTACTACTACTGCTCACTACTCACTCTCTACACTATACACACACACCACTACTACTACACTCACTACACGTCACTACAGCTCACACTCTCACCTACATCACACTACTCACTCACTCTCGACCACTCAGTTACTCAGCTCTCCATCACTCAGTCTCTCAGTCTCTCACTCTCAGCTCACTCTCAGTCCTTCTCTCATGTCATCTCGGTCTCTTCAGCTCCAGTACTCTCAGTCTCTCATGTCACTCAGTCTCTCAGTCTCTCAGTCTCTCAGTCTCTCAGTCTCTCAGTCTCTCAGTCTCTCAGTCTCTCAGTCTCTCAGTCTCTCAGTCTCTCAGTCTCTCCCAGTCTCTCAGTCTCTCAGTCTCTCAGTCTCTCAGTCTCTCAGTCTCTCAGTCTCTCATCTCTCAGTCTCTCAGTCTCTTCAGTCTCTCAGTCCTCTCAGTCTCTCAGTCTCTCAGTCTCTCAGTCTCTCAGTCTCCTCAGTCTCTCAGTCTCTCAGTCTCTCAGATCTCTCAGTCTCATCTCTCAGTCTCTCAGTCTCTCAGTCTCTCCGTCTCTCCGTCTCTCAGTCTCTCAGTCTCTCAGTCTCTCAGTCTCTCAGTCTCTCAGTCCTCTCAGTCTCTCAGTCTCTCTCAGTCTCTCAGTCTCTCAGTCTCTCAGTCTCTCAGGTCTCTCAGTCTCTCAGTCTCCTCAGTCTCTCAGTCTCTCAGTCTCTCAGTCCTCTCAGTCTCTCAGTCTCTCAGTCCTCTTCAGTCTCTCAGTCTCTCAGGTCTCTCAGTCTCTCAGTCTCTCAGTCTCTCAGTCTCTCAGTCTCGTCAGTCTCTCAGTCTCTCAGTCTCTCAGTCTCTCAGTCTCTCAGTCTCTCAGTCTCTCAGTCTCTCAGTCTCTCAGGTCTCTCAGTCTCTCAGTCTCTCTCAGTCTCTCAGTCTCTTCAGTCTCTCAGTCTCTCAGTCCTCTCCAGTCTCTCAGTCTCTCAGTCTCTCAGTCTCCATCCTCAGGCTCTCTCAGTCTCTCAGTCTCTCAGTCTCTCAGTCTCTCAGTCTCTCAGTCTCTCCTGTCTCTCAGTCTCTCAGTCCTCTCAGTCTCGTCAGTCTCTCAGTCTCTCAGTCTCTCAGTCTCTCAGTCTCTCAGTCTCTCAGTCTCTCAGTCTCTACAGTCTCTCAGTCTCTCAGTCTCTCAGTCTCTCAGTCTCTCAGTCTCTCAGTCTCTCAGTCTCTCAGTCTCTCAGTCTCTCAGTCTCTCAGTCTCTCAGTCTCTCAGTCTCTCAGTCTCTCAGTCTCTCAGTCTCTCAGTCTCTCAGTCTCTCAGTCTCTCAGTCTCTCAGGTCTCTCAGTCCTCTCAGTCCTCTCAGTCTCATCTCAGTCTGCCTCAGTCTCTCAGTCTCTCAGTCTCTCAGTCTTCTCAGTCCTCTCAGTCTCTCAGTCTCTCTGTCTCTTCAGTCTCTCAGTCTCTCAGTCTCTCAGTCTCTCAGTCTCTCAGTCTCTCAGTCTCTCAGTCTCTAGTCTCTTCAGTCTCTCAGTCTCTCAGTCTCTCAGTCTCTCAGTCTCTCAGTCTCTCAGTCTCTCAGTCTCTCAGTCTCTCAGTCTCTCAGTCTCTCAGTCTCTCAGTCTCTCAGTCTCTCAGTCTCTCAGTCTCATCAGTCTCTCAGTCTCTCAGTCTCTCAGGTCTCTCAGTCTCTCAAGTCTCTCAGTCTCTCAGTCTCTCAGTCTCTCAGTCTCTCAGTCTCTCAGTCCTTCAGTCCTCTCAGTCTCTCAGTCTCTCAGTCTCTCAGTCTCTCAGTCTCTCAGTTCTCTCAGTCTCTTCAGTCTCTCAGTCTCTCAGTCTCTCAGTCTCTCAGTCCTTCTCAGTCTCTCAGTCTCGCAGTCTTCGCCAGTCTCGCAGTCCTCGCAGTCTCGCAGTCTCGCAGTCTCGCATCTCGCAGTCTCGCAGTCTCGCAGTCTCGCAGTCTCGCAGTCTCGCAGTCTCGCAGTCTCGCAGTCTCGCAGTCTCGCAGGTCTCGCAGTCTCGCAGTCTCGCTGTCTCGCAGTCTCGCAGTCTCTGCACCAGTCTCGCAGTCTCGCAGTCTCGCAGTCCCTCGCAGTGTCTCGCAGTCTCGCAGTCTCGCAGTCTCGCAGGTCTCGCAGTCTCCGCAGTCTCGCAGTCTCGCAGTCTCTGCAGTCCTCGCAGTCTCCATCCGCAGTCTCGCAGTTCTCGCAGTCTCGCAGTCTCGCGCAGTCTCGCAGTCTCTCAGTCTTCTCTCAGTCTCTCAGTCGTCTCTCAGGTCTCAGTCTCTCAGTCCTCAGTCTCAGTCTCGTCAGTCTTCTCTCACGTCTCTCAGTCTCTCAGTCTCAGTCATCTCAGTCTTCTCTCAGTCTCTCAGTCTTCTCTCAGTCTCTCAGTCTTCTCTCAGTCTCTCAGTCTTCTCTCAGTCTCTTCAGTCTTCTCTCAGTCTCTCAGTCCTTCTCGTCAGTCTCTCTCAGTCTCCTCAGTCTCAGTCTCTCAGTCTTC
>JAXIVJ010003571.1:0-87500 GCA_036785665.1 Chirona hameri
GGAGGGGAGGGGTGAAGCGTGGATTTCGAGGCGGGGCGGGGACGGGGATCTAGCGGACTGGTTAGCCGCACCGCCAGCCAGCAGAGGGGTGGGGGAAATATGTGTCACGGGAGGGATGTAAATAAACTGTTCAGGCGCGTGACGTAGCTATTGATATGGCATGTAACCGTGCAGGTGGGGGGCATAATAAAGATGAAGGATTGCAGAGACGGATGGTGTCATTGAAATGAACGGAGTGATGATCGATGAGCCATTAGGCGTGATGGAGTCGGAACGGGTTTGGCGTGCCCGAGGAGCCTATTCCGTTTTACGTAAATTGACGCCGTCTCATTTTCAATAGGAGACGGGCCTTGGTTAGTATTACAGGTGCGCAGCCAGGGGGGGGGGGCTATGGGGGCTAAAGCCCCCCCCCCCCCCGCCCGTCGCGGCTCAGAGGGGCCCATCTCGGGTCTGAAAAGGAGCCCATCTCAGGTTTTCAAAGGGCCCATCGTGAACTCAGAAAGGGCCCATCTCAGGTCTGGAAAGGGCCTATCCTAGGCTCAGAATGGGCCGGTCTCAGGTTTTGAAAGGGCCCATCGTGAATTCAGAAAGTCTCAGGTCTGAAAAGGGCCCATTTTAGGCTTTGCAAGTGAGCAGCCTGCATCTCAGGTCCGGAAAAGGCCCATCTCTGTTCTTAGGCCCGGGAAGGGCCCAACTCAGATCCGGAGAGGGGCCCATCTTAGGCTCAGAAAGGGCCCATCTCAGGTCTGGAAAAAGCCCATCATAGGCTCAGAATGGGCCGGTCTCAGGTTTTGAAAGGGCCCATCGTGAATTCAGAAAGGGCCCGTCTCAGGTCCGAAAAGGTCCCATTTTAGGCTTTGAAAGTGAGCAGCCTGCATCTCAGGTCCGGAAAAGGCCCATCTCTGCTCTTAGGCCCAGGAAGGGCCCATCTCAGATCCGGAGAGGGGCCCATCTTAGGCTCAGAAAGGGCCCATCTCAGGTCTGGAAAGGGCCCATCATAGGCTCAGAATGGGCCAGTCTCAGGTTTTGAAAGGGTCCATCGTGAATTCAGAAAGGGCCCGTCTCAGGTTTGAAAAGGGCCCATTTTAGGCTTTGAAAGTGAGCAGCCTGCATCTCAAGTCCGGAAAAGGCCCATCTCTGCTTTTAGGCCCGAGAAGGGCCCATCTCAGATCCGGAGAGGGGCCCATCTCAGATCCGGAGAGGGGCCCATCTTAGGCTCAGAAAGAGCACATCTCAGGTCTGGAAAGGGCCCATCTTAGGCTGTGAATGGGCCCGTCTTAAGCTCAGAATAGGCCCATCTCAGGTTTTGAAAGGGTCCATCAAAAACTCAGAAAGGGTCCGTCTCAGGTCTGGAGAGGGTCCATTTTAGGCTTTGAAAGTAAGCATCTCAGTTCCGGAAAAGACCCATGTCTGCTCTTAGGCCAGGTAAGGGCCCATCTCAGGACCAGAGAAGGCCCGTATAATTTGGCCCTGAAAGAAGAAAAAAAGGTCTGGAGAGGACTGGGAAAGGCCAATCTTTGAGCTGGAGAAGGACCGTTTCGGTAAATTCGGCCCAGAAAGGCCCCATGGCTGGTTAAGGCTCATCTTACCCTTGAACTCAGACATGGCATGATCAATGATGGCTCACATGCAGACCAGAAAGGGCCCATCTCAGATCTGGAAAGGGTTCATTGTATTGTATTGTATTGTATAATCACGAACAATCCACACGAATGTGGTGTTTACAGTTCTGAGTCAATAAAGGGACAAACATGGGATAAGACATGACACATAGTAAAACATGCGCACATATGTACACATACGTTCACACCGAAATCGAAACAGAATCTGACATTTGCTGGCAGGAGTCAGCGCTTCAGCTGTCTTTTAAATTGTCTGACAGACATATCGTTGAATTCGCGTGGCAGCTCGTTCATATCATGAGCAGCGCGGTATGGGAAGCGCCTCTTGCCAGTCTCCGTCCTAACCCGCGGTAGGAATAGGACCCGGTCCTGCCTAGTGTGTCGCGAGTGGGCAGGCCTGACACAGTGGGTCACGAATATCTCGGCCAGACTCTCCGGCTCAGCGGTGCGGAGCCGGCGAATCGTAGTCGCAGTCCCATCAAAGTCGTAGAAAGCCCCCCCCCCTGTCTTGAGTTTGGGAATAGTCCAATTTGGGCCCGTAAAGGGCCCATCTCAGGTCTGGAACAGGACAATGAGAGGTCTTGAAATGACCCATCTTTAGACCAGAAAAGGACCATCATCGGCTCAGATGCCTGATGCCTCAGAAAGCTGCCCATCTGGCATCTCGGGAGGGGGAGGGGACAAAGGCCCATTTAGCTAAAATTGGAGGGAAAATGCCCCCTGCCCCCGGGCGTAGTGGGTTACATTAACCATGCGGCGTCAGGCGTCAGCAGTGTACGGGAGAGGCAATTGACAAATTATAAATAAATACAATAAAAATGAGTTGAGGCAGAACTTAGTCAAATGAATCCTGGATCCGCTTTTGTCATCATGATTCGTGATCCCATTGTTTTTAAGATTTGTGTTAGTGGTTTTGGTAATTGGTGGTATATAGTAGTGGCGAAGGCGGGGGAGGGGGCAGGAGGGACAAGTTGCCCCCCATAGGTGTCGATTTATATACTTTTGGGGTGGCCCTCGCCCCCCCCCCCAATGGTATCCTCGGTCCCCCAATGGTACCCGCTCGCCCCCCCCCCCCCCAATGTTTTTGGCCGCTGGCGGATCCAAGAGGGGGCAAAGCGGCCAAGCCTCCCAAACCACCTGAAATGGGCAACAAATTGACTCGTTTCCTATTTCAAAAGAAATTATACGCAGCTTCTACTAAGAAAGTTGTTTTTAATCACCTCTTGATGTATAAAGATGCGAAATCCGGTGAATTTTTAAAACATATTTGTAATGTTTGATTTTGAGGGCATTTTCCCGAAGGAACAGTTTTTTTTTACAAATTGATTTTAACATGTTTTTTAGGGGTCAAAAACCAAAGTTTTCACAAATCTGAGAATCTATTTTGTAGCCCTTGCCATTTGCTATTTTCTGACGTTTTTTATTGCTCAAAATATAAACTTTGTATGTGTATGATCTCATAAAGTTTAGCTGACTTTTTTCTTCGCCAAACTCGCGTGTAGTGGCGTCACTAAATCCGCTATATCTCATTTTTGTTTTCTCGACAAAATTGCTTTATTTATGCACAACAGACGTAAAATTGGTGTAGGAGAAGGTACCCAAAGTTTCACGTTGATATCGCTATTGGTTTTTGAGCTATTGCGGAAATTCGTCAGGGGGAGATATCCCCCCCCCCCCCCCCCCCCAGTCAATGGCAGGTTAACATTGCCGTTTTACTAAGTAGGGGTGCCAAGTAAGGACTCGGGATTTCTGACGGATGCAGACCGGCCCAAAACGTTGGTTTGAGGGGCCGTCCGACAGAATTCCAAAACTCATGAGATTTCGTCTGTTTTTGCATTATTATTTGATTACAAATACTGTCCTTTGTACAAGTTGCCTAGAATTTCGTTAAAATGTGTTCGTTCGGCCGCTGGCGGATCCAGGGGGAGGGGGGCATCAGGGGCAAATGCCCCCCCCCCCCCACATGAATCGGGGGGGGGGCATGCCCCCCCCCCCCCGGCGGGTTCTGAATCTATCGTAAAATCGTAAAAATTGTCTTTACCGCAGTCAAAATCCAGCTATCCACAGTCAAAAACCAGTAAATTTCGCGCCGCTTCGCGGGATGACACAACTTTCGCAATTGCTTATACAAATTTGAAAAATGCGAAAATGAATTCCATTAAGTGTCTGGCAGAGGCTCTCCTATGCGGTAATTGCTTGCACTGGCGGATCCAGTGTGGGGGGGGGGGGCATCAAGGGCAAATGCCCCCCCCCCCCCTCCAGGAATATGGGAGGGGCATTCAATACAAGTATGCCGCCCTCGCGTTCCCTGCACGAAAGTGAAAAACAATGATCTTAGGAGAAAACTTAATAAAAACGGAAGTTTGTTTTTCTCGAGCGATTGAATTTGAAGTTTTTATGTATCCCTTGTTTTCAATGATGGACAAAACAGCGCACCTGATGCAACTCAAGCAGCCCCGGTGACACTTAACCCGCGCCCCGCTGTACGGGGGGGGGGGGGGGTCAGAATCAGCCCCCTCTCGGATTTCCTCAATAACTTGAAAACTATGATAGATATCAACGTTAAACTTTCAGTACCTTATGTTGCATCAATTCTACGTCTTCTCACCCAATTCCAATGCAATTGATGCTGTATTTTGGGAGATAAGGACGATAACGTCATGTCATGCCATTTTTGGTGGAAAATGATAAATGCTTGAACAATCGTAGAAAATAGAGTTTTAAAGGAAGCAAATACAAAAGTTAAAAGAAAGGAAATAACATTCTCTTTAGAATGGCTATCTCGGATTCGCGGAAGTTTGTGTTTTTGACCCCCAAAAATAAAACTAACTGATTTTTTTTTCTCGGAAAAAATCCACTTTTTTGGTGAATTTGAAAAGTAAATGTCTTAAGCTCGAATACGAAAATAAGGTGACCGACCAAAATCCGCAGAGGAAAACAATGGCGGTACCTTTTAGCCACAAAAAGATCCCCCCCCCCCCCAGACGGGGAGAGGCAGGATCCGCCAGTGTGTTCGGCCCCCCCCCCCCAACCGTTTTGAAAAATCGAAACCGATGGTTGCCCCCAACTCCAGCCGAATTGAACATTATCCCGCCATTGACGGGGGGGGGGGCGTTTACCCCCCTGATCAATTTTCGTAATAGCTCAAAAATCATTAGCGCTAGCAACGTGAAACTTCGTGTACCTTTTTCGAAATCACGTTTACGTTTTTTGTGTGAAAAAATAAAGCAATTTCGTCGAACAAATTTCGAGTTATATCTAATTTAATGACGTCACTGCACATGAGTTTTAACCAAAATCAGCTAAAATTTAACAGACCGTATAAATGCCTTATTTTGAGCAAAATGCAATCCAAAAACGGAAAAAGATATAAAATGACAAGGGCTACAACATAGCTATCTCGGATTAAAATATTTGTTTTGACCCCCAAAAAGTAAAAAAATGGGGGAAAATGCTTACAAAATCAAATTTGTCAAAGCTATTAAAAAAGACGGAATATATGTCAGAGAACCACATATGGGAAACTAACATACCAAATTTCAAAATGATATCACCATTGTTGACTGACTTATGGCATCTAAAGTATGGGTAATTCATGACGTCATATTTTTAACAATTGCGTTGTTTGGCTTTTATTGACCAGATACATACAACTAAATGGCATCACTGTATTTCTGGGACCAATTGGTCTAGAAACATGCCTTTTTTTATTTAGATTGAGCAATTTCAAATTTTGACCTTCAGTGACCTGAACTTGACCTGAACTTGACATTAACTTTACTTAAATGAAGTCAGGTGGTACAATGACTATCACAATCAAATTATACGTGGAAAATAACTCATAAAACATGTGTTGCATGACTTTCGTAGATATTTTTAGCATAGTGACCTTTTGCGACCTGACCTTGACCTTGGCCAACAATCTCACTTTAGCTCACGCGGGATGTGTATCATACCTTTGGCAGAACTTTGGGTGATCAAGGTCGTAATCGAAGGCTTTGGATGTAAAGTATGACCTATAAACTCATACGTCGATTTTGACCTTTGACCTGACCGTGACCTGACATTTAACCTCACTTTGACATTTTGAGCATGCTTTAGATTCTTCTCATTGAGAGATTTCGAATGCCGCATTGCGCGTCTCGCTGCGACCATTGGTTCGAAAAATAACCAGGGGGCGTTTAACGCCCCCCCCCCCCCCCCCCAGTCAATGGCGTTCTGATGAGACCCCAGTCAATGCCGGGTTAACCCTTTGGTGTTGCATGCAAATAATATACTTCCAAAATAAACTTTGCCTCCCCCTAACTATGAAGAGCTTCCGCCGCCCCTGATGTTGTCACCCCCTCTGCCCTTTCCATTGCTAGACCCCACGGCATCACTAGCGGATCCAGGGGGGGGGAAGCGGCAATGCGTCGCCACTGCCCACAGGCCAAGTAGTAATACAATTACTAGGGACAAATCCAAGTTCATATACTTTAACATGGGACCATATTAGGGATGGATGAAAATTACAAATTTTGAATTACAATACAAAATAAAAAAACAGTGAAAATAAATACAAATTTAGTAAAAAAAAAACTAACTGAAGATTACAAACAAATTCTCTTTTTTTTGGGGGGGGGGATGGGGCATCAGCCAATTCTAAGGCGCCCACTGCGGTTAGCACCCCCCCCCCCCCGTCGCAAAATCCTGGCTGCGCCCCTGGGTAGTAATGAATGTATAGGAATGCTCGGCAAGCTCTCGCGCCAAGGACGTATCATTATTGGTCTTCTTACGCCGTGGATATATAAGACATTGGATAAATATTATTTTAAGGCTTTTATTTGACGACCGTACAATACTGTTTGCGAAATGCCTTTCAGTTCACATTTTGCAAAATACGAAAGATCATCCCCAGCGTAAGATATGCAGGTCGCTCTTCATTTCGTTGGTGGAAATCTGTCAGTCAAATATCTCCTCTGAGTTCATAAATATTCATCCGTATGCACCGAAAGTTAAGTCAAAGTTTTAGGTAAATCTTGGTTTTAATTATTTTCGTTGAATGTATACGAACCGATCGTCAAGCTCATTGTCAGTCAACAAGTTTGATTTGAGAGTAGCTGCTAGCAGGCTATCGGCATGTTCAAAGTTGACTGTATATGATAGTAAGCCGTGCTAAAAACCTATACAAGCATTTAAATCATAAACTTAACTGCAGCTGAACTTTTGGTAAGGAGATGATATATAATTTTATCCAATTATCTTGCACCTAAATACATTATTCACGGTGATTTATTCGCACTGATTTCGCAGAGAAGTATCGTGTTATTTAAGTATGTCAGGGGACAGGGCGTTGACATCACAGCGATGGCCGCTGTATTATGACGCGGCCGGGCTCAGCGACGGATCCGCCGCGGACGGCGGCGGTGACGGCGGCTAATTGACACTGGTGTCAAATAGCCCCAGCTGGACAGCTGGTGTATAATGAGGCGGCGACGGAGTGGAGAGGAGCTCACTGGAGTGGAGTGCTCACGGAGTGCTCACTGGAAACACGTTGTAGGGGACAGGCGATGGACTTGTAGATGCTTTTCCAACAGCTAAAGTTATAGATGTTTTCAGTTACGTGAAATTATACGCGTAATTGTTGAAGAGATATGACGGACCAGCCAATGAGACCGACTTGATGAATACCTGGGATAACGCTAGCGACGTACACACACACACACACACACACACACACACACACACACACACACACACACACACACACACACACACACACGCCCACACGCCCACACGCCCACACGCCCACACGCCCACACGCCCACACGCCCACACGCCCACACGCCCACACGCCCACACGCCCACACGCCCACACGCCCACACGCCCACACGCCCACACGCCCACACGCCCACACGCCCACACGCCCACACGCCCACACGCCCACACGCCCACACGCCCACACGCCCACACGCCCACACGCCCACACGCCCACACGCCCACACGCCCACACGCCCACACGCCCACACGCCCACACGCCCACACGCCCACACGCCCACACGCCCACACGCCCACACGCCCACACGCCCACACGCCCACACGCCCACACGCCCACACGCCCACACGCCCACACGCCCACACGCCCACACGCCCACACGCCCACACGCCCACACGCCCACACGCCCACACGCCCACACGCCCACACGCCCACACGCCCACACGCCCACACGCCCACACGCCCACACGCCCACACGCCCACACGCCCACACGCCCACACGCCCACACGCCCACACGCCCACACGCCCACACGCCCACACGCCCACACGCCCACACGCCCACACGCCCACACGCCCACACGCCCACACGCCCACACGCCCACACGCCCACACGCCCACACGCCCACACGCCCACACGCCCACACGCCCACACGCCCACACGCCCACACGCCCACACGCCCACACGCCCACACGCCCACACGCCCACACGCCCACACGCCCACACGCCCACACGCCCACACGCCCACACGCCCACACGCCCACACGCCCACACGCCCACACGCCCACACGCCCACACGCCCACACGCCCACACGCCCACACGCCCACACGCCCACACGCCCACACGCCCACACGCCCACACGCCCACACGCCCACACGCCCACACGCCCACACGCCCACACGCCCACACGCCCACACGCCCACACGCCCACACGCCCACACGCCCACACGCCCACACGCCCACACGCCCACACGCCCACACGCCCACACGCCCACACGCCCACACGCCCACACGCCCACACGCCCACACGCCCACACGCCCACACGCCCACACGCCCACACGCCCACACGCCCACACGCCCACACGCCCACACGCCCACACGCCCACACGCCCACACGCCCACACGCCCACACGCCCACACGCCCACACGCCCACACGCCCACACGCCCACACGCCCACACGCCCACACGCCCACACGCCCACACGCCCACACGCCCACACGCCCACACGCCCACACGCCCACACGCCCACACGCCCACACGCCCACACGCCCACACGCCCACACGCCCACACGCCCACACGCCCACACGCCCACACGCCCACACGCCCACACGCCCACACGCCCACACGCCCACACGCCCACACGCCCACACGCCCACACGCCCACACGCCCACACGCCCACACGCCCACACGCCCACACGCCCACACGCCCACACGCCCACACGCCCACACGCCCACACGCCCACACGCCCACACGCCCACACGCCCACACGCCCACACGCCCACACGCCCACACGCCCACACGCCCACACGCCCACACGCCCACACGCCCACACGCCCACACGCCCACACGCCCACACACACACACACACACACACACACACACACACACACACACACACACACACACACACACACACACACACACACACACACACACACACACACACACACACACACACACACACACACACACACACACACACACACACACACACACACACACACACACACACACACACACACACACACACACACACACACACACACACACACACACACACACACACACACACACACACACACACACACACACACACACACACACACACACACACACACACACACACACACACACACACACACACACACACACACACACACACACACACACACACACACACACACACACACACACACACACACACACACACACACACACACACACACACACACACACACACACACACACACACACACACACACACACACACACACACACACACACACACACACACACACACACACACACACACACACACACACACACACACACACACACACACACACACACACACACACACACACACACACACACACACACACACACACACACACACACACACACACACACACACACACACACACACACACACACACACACACACACACACACACACACACACACACACACACACACACACACACACACACACACACACACACACACACACACACACACACACACACACACACACACACACACACACACACACACACACACACACACACACACACACACACACACACACACACACACACACACACACACACACACACACACACACACACACACACACACACACACACACACACACACACACACACACACACACACACACACACACACACACACACACACACACACACACACACACACACACACACACACACACACACACACACACACACACACACACACACACACACACACACACACACACACACACACACACACACACACACACACACACACACACACACACACACACACACACACACACACACACACACACACACACACACACACACACACACACACACACACACACACACACACACACACACACACACACACACACACACACACACACACACACACACACACACACACACACACACACACACACACACACACACACACACACACACACACCCGTTAGACGCCAGATGCTGTAGTGGCCGAGGTGGGGGGGGGGGGGCAAGAACGGAGATGTGGGGCGAGATTGTGCCGCCGGAGTGTGGTGGTTGGGGCGAGGGATTGTGCCGTCGGAGTAGAGATCGGTGGTTGAGACGTGGGAAGCTGGTGATGAGTGGATGAGGACAGTGCTGCCGGAGAGGAGAAGAGCTATGTCCATCGAGGGGACCTGTGATGTACGTCGAACGAACAGGCCAGGGCAGAGACTCGTCTAACATGTTAGCTGCGGGGGCAACCCCCCCCCCCCCCCTCAGTCGAGGCAAAAAACGGTCACTGGGGGGGGGGGGGGGGGGGGCAAGTTTAAACAGGTTATAATTGTTGGCGAGATGTACATTTCAACTGTTCTGTCCAAGTTATAGGCCAGGGATGTAGGATCCTATTCCTATTCAGTTGAGGTGGCTTCAACCCCCTCCCCCCCCCCCCCAACTTGGACGAGGAAGTGGGTTAATACAGAGGGAAAATCTGTATTTTTGTGGATTTCCATGGTACTTTAAACAATTTTCCCAGCTCAACCCCCAACTTTTCTGGAGAAGCTCCACCCCTGCTGGCCATGGGACCAGCTGCACACACATACTTACATATATAGTTATTACGAGCGAGCGCGAAGCGCTCGCTCGTCTTTCCGTGGTATATGGGGAAAATCTGAATATGAGCGGCCCGGGCCGGCCCGGCCCGACCGCGAGTTTCCGAAGTCCCACACTATTCAGATCTCTGGCCTCCTATTGGTGTGGAATGACGTCACCTTAACGTGACGTCATTCCCTAGCAATGACGGGCCAATGACAGCGCTCCTCCAAGGTCACCATAACGCTACGTTCTCCTAACGGTAATAATTGACACCAGGCACGGAGCCAAGGGGAGGGCGGCGGGGGCGGCCGCCCCCCCCCCCCCCCCTGGAGGCCAGAAGGGCCCTTTTTGGCGCGCGAGGGCCCTTTTCGGCGAGCGCAGCGCGCCGAAAACGGCCGACGAGACCGCTCTTCGCGCGGTATCATAGGCTCTTTACTACACGAATCGTGGTCTTTAGAGAGTTTAGAGGACTTCAGAGGCCCTTTAGGGCCACTAGGGCCCTCTCTGAAAGACCAGAGGGCCCCTTGGCGTTCAAAAGAGCCCTGTGCATGTCAGAGGGGCCCTTGGCCAGACCGAAAGGACCCCTAAGCAGGTCACAGGGCCCCCTGAGCGGGTCACAGGGCCCCCTGAGCGGGTCACAGGGCCCCCTGAGCGGGTCACAGGGCCCCCTGAGCACGTCCAATGGGCCCCATGAACACGTCGAATGGGCCCCTAGCCAGCACAGAGGGGGCCCTGGGTAGGTTGAGAGGCCCCTGAGCATGTCGACAGGGCGACAAAGCGGCCAGCGCAGTCCTTTGCCAGGTCATAAGGGCCCCTGAGCAGGTTGGAGGGCCCCTGGACAGACCAGAGGGCCCCTGTGAAGTTAAGATGGCCCCTGTGCAGTTCAGAGGGGCCCTGCCCAGACCGAAAGGGCCCCTAGGTGGGTCAGAAGGGCCCCTGAATATGCCTAATGAGCCCCTAGCCAGCACGGAGGGGCCCCAGGGCAGGTCGGAGGGCCCTCGGAGCATGTCGCAAGGCGACAAAGCAGCCAGCGCAGTCCCTTGCTAGGTCGGAAGGGCCCCTTCGAAGGTTAAGGGGCCCCTGGAGAGACCAGAGGACCCCTGGAAAGTTAAAAGGGCCCCTGCGCAGATCGGAGGGGCCCCTGACCAGACCGAAAGGACCCATGGGTGGGTGAGAAGGACCCCTGAACATGCCGAAGGGGCCCCTAGCCAGCATGGAGGGGCTCCAGGGCAGGTCGGAGGGCCCCTTGAGCATGTCGGCAGAGCGACAAAGCAGCCAGCGCAGGCCGACCAGAAGAGTCGCTGGGTCGATCGGAGGGGCTCCTGGGCAAGTCAGAGGGGCCCCTGGCTAGACCGAAAGGGTCCCTGGGCCGGTCGGAAGCCCCCCTGAACATGCCGGATTAGTTCCTAGCCAGACTGAAGGGGCCCCTGGGCAGGTCGGAGGGGCCCCTGAGGAGGGGCGGCGGATTGCGGGGGCAGGGTACCCAAAATTCCCCCAGTCGAAAATCCTGGGGGGCAAAGGGTAGTTTTGCCCCCCCCCCCCAGATTTTAGCTGCTCAATCTGGGGAACATGACCCTTCCCCTTCCCAGGATTTTCATTTGAGGGGTGGGGGATTTTGGGTACCCTGCGCCCATAGGCGGATCCAGCCGGCCGTTTTGGGGGGGCCAAACCGTTTTTAGCGGACCTTACCTACCCCCAATTTCGAATTTCTCCCCGGATTTGAGCCACTTTATTTTGCAACCACACGATTTCTATTTTTTCCCCATTTTTTTAGGTTTTCGACCTTTTGGGATATCGAAAAAGGAAAGATGTCAGCTTGCAGTTTGTATTGTTCCGACATTGCCTTACACTGAGAAAAACTATGTCAATTGTCAGCTGTACCCAGGGGCACCGCCGATAATTTTTGAGTGGGGGGGGGGGGGGTCGGCTGAAATGACGAGAGAAAAAATGTACCCCAATTTGTTATGCGTGTATTTAAGCCTTTGCAACATTTTTAATGTGGATTTGCATAGGTAGGTACTTGTTATTTAGCGCCACGAAGCGGCGCGATTTTTTTTTGCTCGGGTTTGCCTGATAAAACCTAGAAACGTAGGCATTTTTAGGTTCTTAGCCTTGTAGAGGATAAGAAGCTAAAAATGTTATTCATTCAATTCAGCGTTACGACGAAACGAAGACAATGACGATGGCTTCGTTATGACGATGGCCACTGATGTGACGCCGCGAAGCGGCGTGAACATTTTAATTTTAGGTCGTGGAAAACGCATTTTTAATATTGGAACCAGACCGTGAGTGGAGCCAAGCCTCAGGTAACCCCTTTTCCTGGTTGCACATCTCGGTATGATGCAAAATGTTGAAATGAAGGTAGTTTTTCATATACATTAGCCTCGGATAGTAAATCACGATGGCCGGTGGCAGTCTGCGCTCAATAGTACATATGATAATAATAACTGTAGTCTGTATACATACCTATGTACCGAACTGTAACAAACAACTGGTAACGGTGCATATGGTTTCAAAGTAGCAAGAGGCAGACCGACATTTCCGCGCATAAATGGTCCCTGTGGATCTGGAGGAGCCTGGGGGAGATGGCGTGGAGAGATAGTCCTGGCCCGGTCCCCACTATTAGCTCTTCGGGCCAACAAGTTGGGCACCGCTGGAACAGCTTCCGGTTACCGAAGTCCGCGTCTTTGCGTTCGCGTCGCCTTTTTCGGAACTCGGCAGACAAGCTAAACATGTAGCCCGCTTTAAAGATAATATTTTATGAAGAGAGTTGGCCCTGGGGCCAGCAATTACCGCCAAGGAGAGCCTCTGCAAGACACTTAATGGAATT
Organism: Chirona hameri; assembly: GCA_036785665.1. Classification (NCBI taxonomy): domain Eukaryota; kingdom Metazoa; phylum Arthropoda; class Thecostraca; order Balanomorpha; family Balanidae; genus Chirona; species Chirona hameri. Next base: position 13,534 of record JAXIVJ010003571.1, read on the forward strand.
AATTTTCCAAATTTGTATATACAATTGCGAAACTTGTGTTATGCCGAGAAATTTTTCAATTTCAATTTTTGACTGTGGCTAGCTTGATTTTGACTGCTGCAATTTTGGGATGCCCAGTACCGTTCTAAAAACGCAAATATAGCATGCATTAGATTTCACGTCTTGGGGGGGGGGGGGGGGCAAAACATAGTTTGGCCTCCCCTTAAACAGGCTTGGGGGGGGGTCATGGCCCCGTTCGCCCCCCCCCCCCTGGATCCGCCCTTGCCTGCGCCCCGCAATCCGCCGCCCCTGCCCCTGAGCATGTCGGCAGGGCGACAAAGCAGCCAGTGCAGTCCCTGGCTAGGTCGGAAGGACCTCTGAACAGGCCGAATGGGCCTCTTGACACACAAGAGGGGCTTCTTGGAAGGTCAGAGGAGTCTCTGGTGAGACCGGAAGGGTCAAAGCACGTAGAGATCCCAGATGAAGATTAAATACAAGGAGGACTTACTCCACAATACAAATATTAAAAGCGGAGCTTTCGGGTATATTGTAATACCCTTCGTCAGGGTGCTACAATATACCCGAAAGATCCGATTTTATTTTTTCCTGTAGAGTAAACCCTCTTTGTATTATATATATCACCCACTCCACATCATGTCTTTTCGCTTCGCGGATCCCAGATGAGTCCCTGAACAGGTCGGAAGGGCGTAGAAAAGGTCAGAGGGGCCCCTAGACGATCTGAAGGGATCTTGGGCCTTTCAACAGTAAGAATACAGTTGTACAGGGAATAACACTCCAAATTTTCGCGCCGCTCCGCGACGCAATTTAACTACAAATTCAATTATATGCGAGTTAGGAAAAAAATCGGTCAGTTTCTCGGTGCATTTATGTGTTATGTTGCTACTTTCCTATATTATTGGGCAAAATAGTTCACTTTAGCACTTTTACCCCGCACTTTTAAACGCACAATATAGCAATTTTAGAGGTCCGCAACATACGCAATGCGACGCATTGATGAGAAAGCAACCCAGGGCATAAAACTCAAAATTTTCGCGCCGCTCCGCGGCGCAATTTGTTTAAGAGTTCCAGGTCTTGAGCTTAAAAAAATATTCCAAGTTGGTATAGCTGATTCCAAATTCGTGTCGCTGGTTCAAAAGTTGATGTGGCAGTTTGCTAACTCCAGCTCCTAAACGTTGATATAGCCCATGCCATACCTGCCATACTGCATTTTCCAGCCTTGTAACGTGCCTTTGCATGCGTTTTTTTTTTTTTGGGGGGGGGGCCTTTCAACGCTTGGGAAGGGGCCCTTTCAACGCTCGGGAAGGGGCCCTTTCGAGGCGCCGCCCCTCCCTGGACGAAATCCTGGCTACGTGCCTGATTGACACTATATGAGTAATTTATTTAGTTGCTTACCAAGCATGAAATACTTCACATATCGTTCACCCCACCTACACGGTAGGCGGTACCTATACCTGTGTGACAGTAGGTTAAGTAGGTACAGGGGCGTCCCCAAGGGGTACCCTGGACACCCGCAGGTACTACCGCAGGCTTAGGGGCCCATTTTTACTTTCATTTATGAGTCCCTCGGTCGGCTTCATGTGGCTCTCTGTCGACCTCTCTGTTGAGGGTCGACAGAGAGCCCTATGACACAGAGACAGAGACGATCCTCTGTTGACCTGAGAGCCTCCATCGGCCTGAGAGGGCCCTCCGTCGGCCTGAGAGGGCCCTCTGTCGGCCTGAGAGGGCCCTCCGTCGGCCTGAGAGGGCCCTCCGTCGGCCTGAGAGGGCCCTCCGTCGGCCTGAGAGGGCCCTCCGTCGGCCTGAGTGGACCTTCCGTCGGCCTGAGTGGACCTTCCGTCGGCCTGAGTGGACCTTCCGTCGGCCTGAGTGGACCCTCTGTCGGCCTGAGTGGACCTTCCGTCGGCCTGAGAGGGCCCTCCGTCGGCCTGAGAGGGCCCTCCGTCGGCCTGAGTGGACCTTCCGTCGGCCTGAGAGGGCCCTCCGTCGGCCTGAGTGGACCTTCCGTCGGCCTGAGTGGACCCTCTGTCGGCCTGAGTGGACCCTCTGTCGGCCTGAGTGGACCCTCTGTCGGCCTGAGAGGGCCATACGTCGCCCTGAGAGGGCCCTCCGTTGGCCTGAGAGGGCCCTCCGTTGGCCTGAGAGGGCCCTCCGTCGTTCTGAGAGGGCCCTCCCTCGGCCTGAGAGGGCCCTCCGTCTGCCTGAGTGGACCCTCTGTCGGCCTGAGAGGGCCGTACGTCGCCCTGAGAGGGCCCTCCGTTGGCCTGAGAGGGCCCTCCGTTGGCCTGAGAGGGCCCTCCGTCGGCCTGAGAGGGCCCTCCGTCGGCCTGAGTGGACCTTCCGTCGGCCTGAGTGGACCCTCTGTCGGCCTGAGAGGGCCGTACGTCGCCCTGAGAGGGCCCTCCGTCGGCCTGAGAGGGCCCTCTGTTGGCCTGAGAGGGCCCTCCGTCGGCCTGAGTGGACCCTCTGTCGGCCTGAGAGGGCCCTCCGTCGGCCTGAGTGGACCCTCTGTCGGCCTGAGAGGGCCGTACGTCGCCCTGAGAGGGCCCTCCGTTGGCCTGAGAGGGCCCTCCGTTGGCCTGAGAGGGCCCTCCGTCGTTCTGAGAGGGCCCTCCGTCGGCCTGAGAGGGCCCTCCGTCTGCCTGAGTGGACCCTCTGTCGGCCTGAGAGGGCCGTACGTCGCCCTGAGAGGGCCCTCCGTTGGCCTGAGAGGGCCCTCCGTTGGCCTGAGAGGGCCCTCCGTCGGCCTGAGAGGGCCCTCCGTCGGCCTGAGTGGACCTTCTGTCGGCCTGAGTGGACCCTCTGTCGGCCTGAGAGGGCCGTACGTCGCCCTGAGAGTGTTAAGTTCGGTTCGGTTCCGTTCCACACCACGCACCACACACGCCGGCCGCCATGAGTCAACTGTATTGTTTTGCTCACAGGGTTACCAGATGTGGGAGGAAAATAATATGGCTTCCAAGGAGAAGGGAAACTAGCACGAGCCGTGCGCAACATAACACAACAACCCCCCACAAGACAAATGCATCGAATAACGATGATAGTGATCAGCACCATTGATGATGCATTAGTCTGAACCAAACAAAGAAGAGAATACACAGACACATCAGTTACACAGACACATACACAGACACATGAGTACGACTACTGACTAGTCATACGTCTGGTCCGCCCACCGCACGGTAAGTGGGACCGGGCGCCGGCGGCGGCGCGTCCCGCGCCGGACCGGAGGGGCGGTGTCGTCCACGCCGCCCGGCGGCGCCGCGCGCCTTTCGACCGGCACCGCCGCGCCGCTCCGGTCGGCCGGGGCGCCCTCGCCGCCCGGCGGCGCGCACTGACGGTACCGGAGACCGGGCGGGGGCGCCGACACGCCCTCAGTGATGAGCGACCGCTGCGGCCGCAGGTACCACCGGTTGCGCCAGAGGATCCTGCCGCTCGGCAGCCGGATCAGGTAGTCTCTGCGACTGCCGACCCCGGTGATGATCCCGACGCGGTCCCACCGTCCGGACCTCGGGTCTTGAAGTACGACTCGTTGCCCGATTACGAGCGGCGGATGCCGGCGCGCCGAGCCGTCGTACCTCTCAGCTGTCTGCTGCTGCTGCGCTGCGGCCTTGGCGTCACAGGCGTCCGCCGCCTTCTGCCAGCAGTCGGCAAAGGCGCGCTGGTGCGCTGGTACAGCGGACCTCAGCGGGTGTCCGAACAGCACCTGTGCCGGCGACCGCCCGTCTGCCCGGGGCGTGTTACGGAGCTCTAGCAAGCCCCGAGCGTACGCGTCGGTGTCCAGGTTGCCGCTGCTGGTCGTCTTCTGGATGAGGCGTTTGGCGGCCTTGACGGCCGCCTCCGCGTGCCCGTTCGATTGCGGGTAGTGCGGTGTCGACATCTGGTGCTCCACACCCCAGCGGCGCAGGAATTCGCGCGTGGCGCGGGCGGCGAACTGAGGGCCCCCGTCAGTTCGGAGAGTGTTCGGCACGCCGGTGACCGCGAACATCTGCCGAAGACTGCAGATCAGGTCTCGCGCCGTCGCCGCTCCGGACACGTGCGACACGGACGGCCACCCGGAGAGCCGGTCTGCATACACCAGGAACGTGTGGCCGGCCCACGCGAAGTAGTCGGCCGAGACGGCTTCGAAGACACGGGTCGGCGTCTTCTCCGGGATCAGCGGTTCCCTCTGCTGGCTGGGCAGGTACCGCTGACAGGCCTGACACGAGCTCACGAAGTTGTCAATTTCTTGATCCATGTTCGGCCAGTACACGACCTGACGCGCTCGCCGCTTGGTGCGCTCCACGCCCTGGTGGCTGGCGTGAAGGCGCTCCAACGTGGCCCGCCGGAGACTGCGCGGCATGATCAGCCGCTGGCCGCACACCACCAGGCCGTCGTCCACGGCCAGCCGGTCCCGGACTCCCCAGAATGCTCTCAGGGGTGGGTCCAGCTGCGACCGGTGCTCCGGGAACCCGGACAGGATCACTTGGGTCAGAGCGGTGATCTCCGGGTCGGCGGCGGCGGCGGCGCGCACCTCCGTCAGCGCCGCGTCCTTGAACGGGCTGGTGCCGCCGTCGGCCGCGTCGGTTGTCAGGCGGAAAATCGCGCTCGCGATTTGGTGACTGACGTCTCTCTCGGCTTCTTCATCCTCGGGGGCCGGATCGTCCACCGGCGCCCGGGAGAGCGCGTCTGGAACGGCGTGCAGCTTTCCTTGCCGCCAGGTGGCGACCAGGTTAAACGCCATCAGCCGCTCTGGCAGACGTTGGAGCCGCGGGTTTTCAATGTCTGCCAGACTTTTGCTGTTCAGGATTGGGATCAGCGGCCGGTGATCCGTCATGACCTCGAACCGCTGCATCCCGCTGAGATAGAGGCTGCACTTCTTGCAGGCCCACGCCAGTGCCAGCAGCTCCAACTCGATGACGGCGTAGCGCGACTCGGCTTCGGACAGGAACCGAGAGCCGCACTGTATCAGCCGCCAGCGTCCCGCGCCGTCCAGCTGCAGCAGGCAGTACCCCAGGCCGCCAGTGCGAGCGGCGTCCGTCTCCAGGACGGTGCGGCGGCGAGGGTCAAAGAAGTCGAGCACCGGCGGCGAGGTCAGTGCCGCCTTCACGTCGTTGAACGCCTGCTCCTGCGCCGGCGTCCACAGCCACGCGTTTCTCGGCCGCAGCAGCTGACGCAGCGGCTCGGCGGCCGCAACGACCTCTGTCGAGAACGAGCCGAGCTGGTTGACCAGGCCGAGGAACGACCTGAGGTCGGTGATGTTGCTCGGCTTGGGGAAGGCCTTGATGGCTCTGACTTTCCTGTCGTCGGCGGTGTAGCCAGCTGAGCTGATGCGGAAGCCGCAGAATTCCACTTCGTCTGCCGCAAATCTGCACTTGTCCGGGTTAAGTGTGATGCCATGCTCGTCACATCTCTTGAGGAGCTGCCGGACATGCTGCAGATGGGTGGAGTAGTCAGAGTCGTAGGCCAGCACGTCGTCCACGACTTTACATGTGCGCGGGATATCGCCGAGCGCGGCGTCACCGCGCCGGTTGTAGACGTCACCGGAACTGACGATACCCATCGGGGCCCGCTTATACCGGAACCGACCCCACGGGGTGATGAAGCACGTCAGATCCATGTCTTCTGGCCGGATCGGGACCTGATGGTACCCCGCCTTACTGTCGAGCTTCGTGAAGAAGACTGCACCGGGTGTGATGGCCGCCACCGCGTCCTGCGGCGCGCGGACCGGATACGTCGGCCGCTTCACGAACCGGTTCAGTTTCGTGAAGTCCACGGTGAGTCGGCAGCCGGACACCGAACCGTCGGACGCTCTCTTCGCCACGGGGACGATCGGGTGACACCAGGCCGTAGGATGGGCCACTGGCTCGATGATGTCTTTGGTGACCAGCTCGTCCAGCTGCTGCCGCACGGCATCTCTCCAGCAGTACGGGATGTTTCGGGCGGTGGTGACGGCGTGCGGAACGGCGTCCTCTGTCAGCTCGATCGGCATGGGCTCCCCCGTCATCATCCGCAGGGTCGACTTCACGTCGAAGACCCGTGGGAATTCACCTTTCAGCGCCGCGAAGTCTGCGCGCCGCTGCTGTGCCGAGGGGGCGCCACCGCACGCGGCGCGCCGCGCCGAGGTGGCGCCGTTATCCGCGGATTGGTGTGCCGAGAGGGCGCCACCATCCACCGCGTGGCACGCGAACCCCGGCGGCGGACCGCCACTGACCGGCTCCGCTGCTCCTGCTGGGACGACATCTGCCCGTGCGGCGTCGGAAGCCCGGCTCGGGTCCTGTGATGCTCTCGGACCCGCACGCTCGCCGTGGCAGTGGTGTACCGCGTGCTGGTCGCCCACGTCAGGGTCCGGGCGGGGCAGCGCGGGCTGCGCGCTGTCCGTCACCGTGCCCGGCGGCGGACCGCCCCCGGGTCCGGCGCTGACGGGACGGATCTGCTGCGGGAAGCTCGCGGGCAGTATCCCCAAGCGAACGCAGTCATGCCACGACAGCAGCGGTGAATGCAGCGATCGCAGGACCGACACCTGCACCGTGCATGTGACGTCACCAAGCTGCAGTGTGAGCACACATGTGCCGAGGCAGATCAGTTGATGGCTGTCGGCCGCCCACAGCACCGTTGTGGATGGGGCGAGATCAGCCCTGTTCACTCCCATGGACTCCGCTTGCTTCAGCGACATCGCCGAAGCCTCTGCACCCGTGTCCGGCGTCCACATGGTCGGCCTCCTGTCGCCGTTTGGCAGGTGCAGCTGTAGCCGAACTTGAGGCGATCGCTTGGCTGACACACTGCTCAGCCGTGCGGCCGGGTCGCTCGTCTCAGGTGGCCCCGACCGCCGCCGGCTCGCTGCGTCACGGTCACCTGACACCAACGCCAGCTGACGGCGGGACTCGCCGGCAGCCGGGCTGCTCTGACGGCGGTGGCTCACGTTACGGCGGTGACGCGCCTGCCCCTGGCGGTTGCGATCGGGACTGGGCGAGCTCCACCGCCGGTCGTCGCCGCTTCCCGGGCGTCTGCACACGGCGGAGAAATGATCCCGCCCGTGGCAGGCGAAGCAGGTCCGGCCCAGCGCGCGGCAGTCGCGTGCGTCGGTATGCTGCGCCGCACCGCACCGGTCGCACCGCTGGCTCCGGTCCGCCGGCCGCCGATCCGGGCTGGCCGGCCGACTCCGCTCCCGCCGGTACTGCGAGATCCGGCGCAGGGACGAATCTTCGGATCCTCGGATCGCGGAGCTGTTGTGGCGGGCGCTCTCAGACGCGCGGCACAGGTCGTCCGCCTTCTGGAAGGTCAGCTCTGGCACTTCCAGCATGCGTCGCCTCGCGTCGTCGTCGCTAGTGCCGACGACCAGGTGGTCCCGGAACCTGTCGTCGCTGCAGTGCTGGCAGAAATCGCAGCAGGCTGCGATTTCTTTCAGCGCGCAGATGAAGTCGTCCACTGTTTCACCGGGCTCCTGCAGCCGCATGTTAAACTCGCAGCGGTCAATGACGACGTTCCGCTGCCGCCGGAGGTGTTTTTGCAGGGCCGCGATGACGTCATTCATTGAAGAGTCGGCGGGGAGGGGTAGGCCGAATCGGACCACGCGGGCCCAGTCGTCGTCGAGCACCGCCAGCAGGGCGGCCCGCTGCTCCGCGGGGCCCATGTCGTTAATTCCCGTCAGGAGGCAGTAACCTGAGAATTTGTCCTTCCACGCCTCGAACTCCTTGAGGGTTGCCGTCGCTGCCAGCCGGGGCGTGGGCGTCCCGACAGCGGGCATGCGCGCGCGCTGCCGCGCGCCAGCCGCCGCTCCGGCCTCGGGCGCCGCCCCGGGGGCTGCCGCCGGCCCGGCGGCCGGCCCGGCCGGCGCCGCGGCCTGGCCGGGGAGCATCCGCTCCATCAGCGCCGCCATGCGCTCCTCGCGTCTGGCCGCTGCCGCAGCCAGGTCCAGCTGCTGCTGGAACATCGCCTTCAGGAGCTCCACCTCCAATGGCTTCTCCGCGGGGCTGGGCGGCGCCGGTTCAGCCCGATCGTCCGCCATCCTGGCTCCGGGCGGGGGCGATGCACGCAACACGCAACACTTTCGACACGATACGGGGACACACTGTAGTCACGCACGCTTAGCACGGAAGTGCGAAACCGACCGACCGCGCCATGTTAAGTTCGGTTCGGTTCCGTTCCACACCACGCACCACACACGCCGGCCGCCATGAGTCAACTGTATTGTTTTGCTCACAGGGTTACCAGATGTGGGAGGAAAATAATATGGCTTCCAAGGAGAAGGGAAACTAGCACGAGCCGTGCGCAACATAACACAACAGAGAGGGCCCTCCGTCGGCCTGAGAGGGCCCTCCGTTGGCCTGAGAGGGCCCTCCGTTGGCCTGAGAGGGCCCTCCGTCGTTCTGAGAGGGCCCTCCGTCGGCCTGAGTGGACCCTCTGTCGGCCTGAGAGGGCCGTACGTCGCCCTGAGAGGGCCCTCCGTTGGCCTGAGAGGGCCCTCCGTTGGCCTGAGAGGGCCCTCCGTCGTTCTGAGAGGACCCTCCGTCGGCCTGAGAGGGCCCTCCGTCTGCCTGAGAAGGCCCTCCGTCGGCCTGAGTGGACCCTCTGTCGGCCTGAGAGGGCCGTACGTCGCCCTGAGAGGGCCGTACGTCGCCCTGAGAGGGCCCTCCGTTGGCCTGAGAGGGCCCTCCGTCGGCCTGAGAGGGCCCTCCGTCGGCCTGAGAGGGCCCTCCGTCGGCCTGAGAGGGCCTTCTGTCGGCCTGTCTGTGTCCTACATCGGCCTGAGAGGGCCCTCTACAGATCGACAGGGCCCTGAATGCTGTAAGAGGGCCCTTTACAGATCGGTAGGGCCATCCAAATGCCGATAGAGGCCCTCTTCAGGTCGGCAAGCCCTCTACAAATGCTGGCTGAGGCCCGCAGCAGATTGACAGGGTTCTCTAAAGGTAAAAGGCCAGAGGGGCCCGCTGGCCAGAGGGGCCCGCTGGCCTCCAGGGTGGGGGGGGGGCCCCTGTAGCCCCCCTTGGATACGCCGATGCACCAGGTCAGGTTAAAGTAGAAACATAGTCCATCAGATAGATAGTTACAAAGCAGCGTGTTTGGCCAACTCTTCGCCTAAAATTGTCATTTTTAAGTTTGATGACCAGTGGTGTCTACACTATCTATCTGAGCTCAAAACTGAGTATATCAATGCGAAAGTGCGTTCCAAGAGCTTTTGAGTGTTTTTTTTTGTTCGGTTTGTTCCTACCTGAAAAAGTTCATATTTGGGGAAAATTTACATTTGATGTCATTTGACCTTGAAGACCAAGTGTCATGCCTAGGGGCATGCAAATTGCACATAATAGAGTTCTCTACAGCCCCCTCCTACCTCCCAAATTTCGTTATTCTAGGTCTTATAGGAGCTGAGATATCAGGGGGCGACTTCCCCCCTTCCAGGACGCGTAATTCTCAGACTCCTTCACCTTCCAGTGTGCGTGGTGAACGGAGAATCCACGTGACTGACCTGTTCATTACACATTATCATTGACTTTTTGCATGCTATCTAATGGCTGTTTGTGCGTTCCGCTACGCCAATCGATTCCGAAGAATTTGAAAGAAAAAAGAGAAAAAGAGCTCGCTAAAATTAGAACCCATCAACTATGGACAACACAACGACCGAGTTTATCTTCGCTAACTTAAAAGCCTGTTAATATGGGCGGCCTGCCGTCAACGCAGCGCGGTGACGTCACCAGTTTGAGCCAGATCTGAATAGTGTGGGACTTAGGAAACTCGCGGCCCGACCCGACCCGACTCAACCCGACCCGACCCGTGGCGACGCTTTTGAGAAGCTCATATCTCTGCAACCACACGTCCGATTGACAAGCTGACTTCTTTGCTGAGCAGCCCCATCCAACCTACCCTGTTTGAGACCAGTGCCGACTCATGTGGGCGACTACCACTGCGCGTGGCGTGTGCCGCGTGAGGGGTGTTGAAAGGTGTATTTTATGTCAGGAACGGCTGAACCGATTGCGTCCTAATTTGGTGTGTGGTTAGGGACCTCTCAGCCGTTGCCTTTCCACAAGCCAGGGGTGAAGTGTCTCTGCACGTGCGCACGTGCTCAACCCTATTATATATCTCAGGAATGGCTGAGCCGATTGTGTTCAAATTTGGTGTGTGTTTAGGGACCCGTCAACCGCCAGTTTTCCACAAGTCAGGGATGGGGTGCCTCTCCACGTGCGCACGTGCACACCCCTATTCTATATCTCGGGAACGGATGGGCCGATTGTGTTCAAATTTGGTGTGTGGTTAGGGACCCCTCCGCCGCCGCCTACCCACAAGTCATGGGTGGGGTGCCTCTGCACGTGCGCACCTTTTTTTTGTATCTCAGAAAATACTGCCCGATCGGGTTGACATTTACCATACATTTATTTTGCGCTCGCTCGTTCATCGCCAACTACGGCCCCTTACTGGCTGTATCTGATTCATGATAGATGGTGTATAATGACAATAATAACTCAAACGATGTTTTGTATTATAGGACATAGGTATTAGTAAAGCTTTCGATAACAAGTATCATGATCATTGCGATATGCTGAAAATGAAAGAAAACACACAGTAGCGGAAACCGACGCAGTTCAAATAGGCCTATTTTTCAATAAAAGCATGCACATTTTTAAATGACATTATCACTGCTAGTTTTGCCGAATTGATCCCATCTTTGAAAGTAGCACAGCTTAAAGATGATCACTTTCCCAGTTTTCAGCATATATTTTGGAGCTTAGATGAACTGGACAAAAGGATGGATTAGTGTTGGACATTACTTCAAAACCTTAACAACCAAGTAACATGACTAATGAATGAATGTCATGTCATATTCATTTGAACCAGGGGATCCGTCACAGGGGGGACGTGTCCCCCCAACATTTTCGGATTTTAACATTATGCCTATGGGTGTTGCATGGAAAGAATATCGACTTCAAAATACCTCCGCCCCCCCCCCCCCCCCCACAACGTTCAGAAGGTGGCGGCGCCCTTGATTTTAACCTTCCTGCAAGGAGCACCAATAAAGTGAACAAAATGTAGGCATTTTTAAACTATGATGTATATTTCACGTAGATACAGTGGCTGGACCCAGGATTCACTCCACTTTTTTTTATCAGAGGGCATAAGGTACCCCCACCAAAAAAAATATCACCGGATTTGGCCCACTATATTTTTAGAGAGGGCCCTCTACAGATCGACAGGGCCCTGAATGCTGTAAGAGGGCCCTTTACAGATCGGTAGGGCCATCCAAATGCCGATAGAGGCCCTCTTCAGGTCGGCAAGCCCTCTACAAATGCTGGCTGAGGCCCGCAGCAGATTGACAGGGTTCTCTAAAGGTAAAAGGCCAGAGGGGCCCGCTGGCCAGAGGGGCCCGCTGGCCTCCAGGGGGGGGGGGGGGGGGGGGGCCCTGTAGCCCCCCTTGGATACGCCGATGCACCAGGTCAGGTTAAAGTAGAAACATAGTCCATCAGATAGATAGTTACAAAGCAGCGTGTTTGGCCAACTCTTCGCCTAAAATTGTCATTTTTAAGTTTGATGACCAGTGGTGTCTACACTATCTATCTGAGCTCAAAACTGAGTATATCAATGCGAAAGTGCGTTCCAAGAGCTTTTGAGTGTTTTTTTTTGTTCGGTTTGTTCCTACCTGAAAAAGTTCATATTTGGGGAAAATTTACATTTGATGTCATTTGACCTTGAAGACCAAGTGTCATGCCTAGGGGCATGCAAATTGCACATAATAGAGTTCTCTACAGCCCCCTCCTACCTCCCAAATTTCGTTATTCTAGGTCTTATAGGAGCTGAGATATCAGGGGGCGACTTCCCCCCTTCCAGGACGCGTAATTCTCAGACTCCTTCACCTTCCAGTGTGCGTGGTGAACGGAGAATCCACGTGACTGACCTGTTCATTACACATTATCATTGACTTTTTGCATGCTATCTAATGGCTGTTTGTGCGTTCCGCTACGCCAATCGATTCCGAAGAATTTGAAAGAAAAAAGAGAAAAAGAGCTCGCTAAAATTAGAACCCATCAACTATGGACAACACAACGACCGAGTTTATCTTCGCTAACTTAAAAGCCTGTTAATATGGGCGGCCTGCCGTCAACGCAGCGCGGTGACGTCACCAGTTTGAGCCAGATCTGAATAGTGTGGGACTTAGGAAACTCGCGGCCCGACCCGACCCGACTCAACCCGACCCGACCCGTGGCGACGCTTTTGAGAAGCTCATATCTCTGCAACCACACGTCCGATTGACAAGCTGACTTCTTTGCTGAGCAGCCCCATCCAACCTACCCTGTTTGAGACCAGTGCCGACTCATGTGGGCGACTACCACTGCGCGTGGCGTGTGCCGCGTGAGGGGTGTTGAAAGGTGTATTTTATGTCAGGAACGGCTGAACCGATTGCGTCCTAATTTGGTGTGTGGTTAGGGACCTCTCAGCCGTTGCCTTTCCACAAGCCAGGGGTGAAGTGTCTCTGCACGTGCGCACGTGCTCAACCCTATTATATATCTCAGGAATGGCTGAGCCGATTGTGTTCAAATTTGGTGTGTGTTTAGGGACCCGTCAACCGCCAGTTTTCCACAAGTCAGGGATGGGGTGCCTCTCCACGTGCGCACGTGCACACCCCTATTCTATATCTCGGGAACGGATGGGCCGATTGTGTTCAAATTTGGTGTGTGGTTAGGGACCCCTCCGCCGCCGCCTACCCACAAGTCATGGGTGGGGTGCCTCTGCACGTGCGCACCTTTTTTTTGTATCTCAGAAAATACTGCCCGATCGGGTTGACATTTACCATACATTTATTTTGCGCTCGCTCGTTCATCGCCAACTACGGCCCCTTACTGGCTGTATCTGATTCATGATAGATGGTGTATAATGACAATAATAACTCAAACGATGTTTTATATTATAGGACATAGGTATTAGTAAAGCTTTCGATAACAAGTATCATGATCATTGCGATATGCTGAAAATGAAAGAAAACACACAGTAGCGGAAACCGACGCAGTTCAAATAGGCCTATTTTTCAATAAAAGCATGCACATTTTTAAATGACATTATCACTGCTAGTTTTGCCGAATTGATCCCATCTTTGAAAGTAGCACAGCTTAAAGATGATCACTTTCCCAGTTTTCAGCATATATTTTGGAGCTTAGATGAACTGGACAAAAGGATGGATTAGTGTTGGACATTACTTCAAAACCTTAACAACCAAGTAACATGACTAATGAATGAATGTCATGTCATATTCATTTGAACCAGGGGATCCGTCACAGGGGGGACGTGTCCCCCCAACATTTTCGGATTTTAACATTATGCCTATGGGTGTTGCATGGAAAGAATATCGACTTCAAAATACCTCCGCCCCCCCCCCCCCCACAACGTTCAGAAGGTGGCGGCGCCCTTGATTTTAACCTTCCTGCAAGGAGCACCAATAAAGTGAACAAAATGTAGGCATTTTTAAACTATGATGTATATTTCACGTAGATACAGTGGCTGGACCCAGGATTCACTCCACTTTTTTTTTATCAGAGGGCATAAGGTACCCCCACCAAAAAAAATATCACCGGATTTGGCCCACTATATTTTTAGAGGAATATTTTTAACTTTAAAAAAGTATTCATTTGTTCTCTCGAAATAGGGCCCTTCGGGCCCTATTTCCAAAGGGGCACATATGACCAAGGGGGCACGCACGGACCTTCAGGGGGTGGGGGTGGGGGCAATTACCCCGTTTGCCCCCCCCCCCTTGGGTACGCCTATGTGTAGGTATAGATGTCATTTTCAAGCTAAATTTGGAAATTTAGCCTCACGTCCATTCTGGCAATACAATTAACCCGTCCTTGACTGGGGTCTCAGCCGAACGCCATTGACTGGTGGGGAGGGGGGGGGGATCTTCCGAACCAATGATCGCAGCGGGACGCGCAAGGCGGCATTCGAAAGCTCTCAATGAAGCACATCTAAAGCATTCTTGAAAGGTTCACATTGAGGTCACGGCCAGGTCAAAGGTCAAAATCGAGATATTTGAGTGTATGGGACATAGGTACTATCCATTCAAAGCCTTCGATTGCGACCATGATCACCCAAAGTGCTCTCAAAGGCATAATACACATCTTGCATGAGCTAAAGTAAGATTGTTGGCAAAAGTCAAGGTCAATGTCACAGAAGGTCACCAGGTGCAAAATATATACGAAAGTCATGCGACATATGTGTAATGGGTTATTTTACACGTATAATTCGATAGTAATAGTCATTGTACCACCTGACTTCATTTAAGTGAAGTTAGTGTCAAACTCAGGTCAAGGTGAGGTCACAATAAGGTCAAAATTTGAAATTGATTAATATAAATAAAAACGCATGTTTCTGGGCCAGTTTTACCTCAGAAATGCAGCGGTAACGTTCGTTTCTTCGCAGCTGGTTATAAATAACCCTAAAACAAATACAAAATACGGCATGAGTTATCCATACTTTAGAAGCCATAAGTCAGTCAAAAATGGTGTTTAAAAGGAAAAAAGAAAAAGGATTTGCCCATATGTGGTTCTCTGATATTTAACACGGTTTTAATATCTTCGAACATGTTCATTTGTGGGCATTTAAACTTAGTTTTATTTTTATTTTGGGGGTCAAAAAAAAAAAATTAAAAAACTCCGATATAATCATTTTGTAGCCCTTGCCATTTTGTATCTTTTGAGGTTTTTATTAAATTTTTATCTCGCAAAATATGGCCTTTGTACGTTCTGTTAAATTTTAGCTAATTTTGTTTCGTCCAACTCGTGTGTAGTGACATCACTAAATTCGTTATATCTCATCGATTTTTTTCGACGAAATTGTTTCCTTGTTGCACAGGAAGACGTAAAATTGTTGCGAGAAAGGGTACTTAAAGTTTCACTTTGATAGCGCTATTGGTTGTGAGCAATTGCGAAAGTTCGTGAAGGAGGGGGGGGGGGGTCAATGGCGGTTAATAACAATGTATAATTTGCCTGTTTATCAATCATCTCAACACAATTGTTTGAATGCACAACTATTCATTTTATGCATATTACTGCCCGTTGGAACGATATCAATGGACTATGGAAAAACAAGAGTAAGTGTGACTGTTCGTGGACAAGAACACGTGAAAAGAAAATAAGTCATCTCAAGCCTGCCCCCCTAGTCAAATTGTCTTAGACGAGTCCCTGGGCCAGGGCGCTTTGTATCGCACCGTGCAGCTCATGTTCTCCCGACTTTCGAATGACCGAGTAGCGCTACCCAACTGAGTAGCGCCAACTCGAACGAGATCGCGACGTGCGGAGATGTTAGGATCAGTGGAAACGCGGCGAGGGGTAAAGGCCGCCGCGTGACTGAACAGGTCCATCGCGCCGGCCAGGTGATTGCAATAAGTCGGCAGGCGAATGCAGCCGCAACTTAGCCGAGTAGCTCTGAGCCGTGCGACCGCGGAATTTTAGTAGGCTGTGGAAACGGTTGAGAAGCGATTAGGGGCGCAGTAAGACGGGATATTCCGATATAACAAGGGAAAGGGAATTATTTGTTGGAACGTTAAGATCGGGGAGGTAATGAGGGGGAGGAAATAGTATTTGTGGGGATGTAAAGGACAGAGAGAAATTAAAGGGAATTTTAGATGTAGGGCGGATTATGGGAGCCGACATGGGGAAGGGACGCCGCGACGGATCATCTGTCGGGACATACTCCGGTAGGCTCTGTCGTGGGAGACCCTGTCCTAATATCCACCAACTACCGAACTCCACATACCATCTTGACATACCTTATATCCGAGCAGTGAGAGGCCTATATGTTGACTGACGAATGGCCAGCCTCATCAAAAAATATTATGTACCAGGCCGGGGCAGCGCAATTGCAACTGTTTGAAATTCATATACATTCGCGGGTATTCTGAGAAAAAAAAAACACAAGAAATAGCGGATCGTCGTTGCCGTAAATCGATCCGTGAGGTCAAGAAACCCCCTCACGCAAATTTGCGAAATGTTGCAAATTGTTGCAAAATGTTGAAATACGCTCTAAATATTGAAAATGAAGTCCTAGAGCGCTGATTTTAACGTCATTGCAATCAGCGGCCCGATCGGGTTCAGAATATATTTTTTTAAACAGAAAATGGGATTTTTAAAAATTTATTTTTGTTGTTGCAATTTTTGAAATGATGCAATCTTGCACGTCACAACAACATGCAGTAGTGGTGACTGGTGAACCGATACGGTATTTTCGTAGCAGGTATGTGTTATCACTTATCAGTTGGCGCGATACATGGCTGATTTTGACAACATACATCGCATCGCAACAAATGTGGAGACGGTCTCGCGCATGACTTGGGAAGGCATAACCAACGGATCCAGGGCCTGGTGTCAACCAGTTGCTGCATACCTATTACAAAAGTACTTTGCTGCATACCTGTCTGGAAGTGGTACGGTTATATCCCGGATACAGAATCTAGATTTATGTCGACATTCGTGGCGCAGACACTGGCGGATCCAGCCTCCCAATATGGGGGGGGGGGCTAATTTCACTGGGGCCTTCCGGGCCCCAGGGGCCTCCATATGACCTAAAAGGTATTTCCCTTTGCGGACTTGGGTTATTTGGTTTCGCTATGCTGTTCTTACGTGTAAGGACGTGT
This sequence comes from Chirona hameri, assembly GCA_036785665.1. Lineage (NCBI taxonomy): Eukaryota > Metazoa > Arthropoda > Thecostraca > Balanomorpha > Balanidae > Chirona > Chirona hameri. The sequence continues at coordinate 30,116 of JAXIVJ010003571.1, forward strand.
CAATAAGTGCAAGAATAAAATTGATGGATATTTGCCTCCAAATATCTCATTTTTTTTCTCCTTTTACATGCCATTTTATATACAAATTAGTTATTCGCTTATACCTTTTGACTGAATAAAGCTAGGACACAGTACACGTCATTTTGTTGTTATCATCAAGACGTGTTGAATGTTGTGCAGCATGACTTCTTTCTGACATTTCATGACCTTGACCTAAGATCAAGGTCACGGCGCAAGGTCACCTTTCCAAAGTTGACCTACACGGCGATGTTATATAGCTTTGAACTTGACTTGAAGACAGACTTGTCAATGATTCAATGTGAATCGACTACTATTGATTGAATCATTCTTATTTCAAATGAATGACTCATGAATCGATTCACCTCATGCGCAAACCTGTTGTGAGTCACTGATTGAATCATTCATACAGAGAAAATAGGCTGATTGAATCATTTATCGCTCAAATAATCATTCTTTTTTGGTCGAACAGCATAAACTGTCCACAAAATATGACAGCGGCCCAGCATTCATCTGTGCCCTGTGGACAAACCAGGCACTTAATGGCCAATTATATGAGCTCTGTGTCCTGAGCTGTAGCCTGTAATTCATCTATGCGTAAAGAAAGCGAGGCTTTGTGCCCAACTCCAGTGGGCACAAAGCCACTGTTCAATCAGCCCTAACTAGGTGAATACCTTGGAACTGGTAGGGTTAGGGGTAGGTACCTAAATACTTAGAAAAGGTAACTAACTGATAACTCATACTTTGGTTCATAAACCACACAGTACACGCACACTTTTTTCACACGAAAAATTATCAAAAAGTACCCACCTTTTCCTAATTTCTAGGCTATACCATATAAAAAACGAAATCATAAACAAACATTTGCATGACCTCCGCATGTCCCAAATATCACTGTCGCATCGGCGCCGCTTTATTCCACATCATGCTTTATAAAAAAATAATACCTAATGCGAAATCAAAATAAATGTTCTATTCGCTTAAAAAAGTGAAACGTAAAGTCATTAATGCTTTTGGAACTTGGAATTTGCAATTATAATAAATATTATAAATATCATTTTATAATCAAAATAAACAACACGCGTGTCCAATTGCTTCACATTCACATTCACATTCGGAAATACATTCGCGAACTATTTGGATTGGCTTCAAAATTGATACACAGATAGATCACGACCTAGTGATCATTCTGGTAAAATCTTAGAGTCGCACATTTAAAATCAAAGGAGTTAGAGCAGGTCATATGTTTAAGGTCAAACAGCAGACTATTCTGATGTGCATGAAAATTGGCACACAGGTAGAGCATGACCTCCCTATCACGCTCATACAATCTTAAGAGTCGCACATTCAAAATCAAAGGAGTTAGACAAAGGAGTCGACACTTCCCTTTAATGTTGAGTGATTGAATCAAGATTGAATCATTCATTATGGTAATGTTGAGTGATTGAATCATGATTGAATCATTCATTATGGTAATGTTGAGTGATTGAATCATGATTGAATCATTCATGATGGTAATGTTGAGTGATTGAATCATGATTGAATCATTCATTATGGTCCGTGAATCACTGTGAATCGATTCATGACAAATATGAATCATTCACAAGTCTGCTTGAAGATAGGAATCCCCCACCAGTAAGAGTTGGCAACACTCGGGCGTTTGGGCGTTAAAAACCTACTACACCATAGGGTTCCCCATGTTAAATCGATGATTTTCAGACAAGGCTGGCTCGTAACCTATGGTACATATGTTAAATCCGACTTTTGGAACAGATAGCTACAAGCCTTAGCTACAACATTTTTATTTACAATTTTTCAATATTCCGGGCGTAAAGGGCTTGGGGGTTAAACAATGTCGGAACGACCTCTAACCGCTTACAAATGCTACTACAGGTACTGAAATATACACTACTTCGTATATTTGCTGGAGTTTAATTCAATAAATACAGATATAATCTATGGAAATACAAGTTATTGATAGCAAACAATACCTTTAATTAATAATAGACACAAAAATTGCGATACAAATTATATCTTTTCTAATTCATTTTGGCGTTACATTCCTTACTGTTCTACCCGTTGTTCTATTACCCTGGAACGAACAAGCCGACAAAACAACCGAGAGTAGAAACATGAACGATAGGAACGGCCAAGTTCCAGTAGACCTCGCCTCTGCAAAGACTGCGACTCGTCAAACATGCGGAAACCGGTGGAGGGGGCCATACCGCTACAACGTTCCTCCGGGACACATTACTGCCGTATATCCGCCCAGTCGGAGACGCCGGTATTTCATGAGGGACACCTGCACGTGAACCCCGAGCCCGGCACCAACCGCCCTCCCCGCTCCATCCGGCCGGCTCTGCTCCGCTTAGTCGGCCCATAGCCGCGGGCACTGAAGTGGTGACCTCGCTCGGTCGCAAGTTTACAATCATGCTACGGGATTCGCACTTCGAGCGCTGATTGGTCGGTACGCTCTGTGGATGCCGTCACAACCTCAGCATTCCAACTTTGGGTGCTGATTGGACAGTGTTTGGATGACGTCACACCAGCACCAACCAATGACAGGGAGGCAGGGAGACAGTGGGGCCGCCAGTCAGGAGATTCTTTACTAGCATGATCGAGCGAGTTATGCACAAGCGCAAGGCGGCAGCCCATAATTTTATTACGATCGTGCAAGCCGCAGTACCTACATTGTTTACGAGTTCAGAGTTTATGTTTATCTTCAGGCTTTGAAAACCTAATTGCCTGCAAACTTTTTTATTTTATTTACAAACTCAAGATGGACAAAACATTATTGATTTCACTTAGATTCGAGCTCTGCCAGTTTTGTTAATTTTAGTAAGATTCAAACTGCGCCAGTTATTGTTAATTTCACTTCGATTCAAACTCGGTAGGTTTGGCTTACATGGATGTGAGTGTGGGGAACGGAAAGGAGGTAACAACTGCCTCAGCACCAACGCTATCAACCGAGAGGAGTTAAAGTGGTGATGAAATGTGTTCTGTGAATTCATGGCACCATTTTTAGTCATTGTATACGCCTTACAAGTTGCAAACGGCATCGCAAAAATTCGGCCAGGTCCTAGTGTGTCATTAAAATTGTTGACACCTTGGCAAACCGGCATCGTGACTGTTTCAGTTTTAGATGGATGGAACTTTTCCAAAAAAATGTTGGTGAGCAAAATGGCTATTTCAGATCTGAAAAAATCCAGCTTGGTTGGTGCATATGTGGAAAAACCTACCCTATTTGTAGCATTTAAATACTTGGATGTCCTTGCATGAGTTTGTAGGACAAACACAAAGATGGTAGGGCAATGGATCCACCAACTTCTATTGAACTCCATCCGTGCTGTTTTGCATTGTTACACATAAATTGGATAACGTTTTTTTGGCATGCAGCCTTTATAGATAGTATAAAGCCATGCCAGTGGCGGCAAAAGGTATTTCCGGATGGGGGGAGGGGGGGGGGCAAAGAAACCACCTCGCGCCGGTGGTTTCTTTGCACACCTCACGCCGACGCAGCTGACTGCGCATTTGAAACCCTCCTCTGCCCCTCCTGCCACCCCCCCCCCCCCCCCCCCCCCCACCCACCCCCGTGGCGCCGCCACTGATCCGGAGATCAGAGTGGGCCCTCTGGATGGAGGCGAGTATGGGCCCTCTGGAGGTTGGCAAGGAGCAGAGTGGACTATTTAAATGCTTGATTGGGCTCTATGGAGTCCAAGGTGGGCCCTATGTAGGCCAGAGTGGGCCCTATGGAGGAGGCCAGGGTGGCCCCCTGGAGGCCAGAGTGAGCTCTCTGAGACCAGAGTGGGCCATCTGAGACCAGAGTGGGCTTTTTGGAGGCCAGAGTGGGCTCTCTTTAAGCCAGAGAGTAGGGCCTCTGGAGGCCAGGGTTGGTCCCCGGAGGCCAGCCATAGCTGGCCGAATGACCCTCTGAATGTCAGATTGGACCCTCTGGAGGCCAGAGTGTGCCCTCTGAAGGTCAGAGTGTGCCCTCTGAAGGTCAGAGTGTGCCCTCTGAAGGTCAGAGTGTGCCCTCTGAAGGTCAGAGTGAGCCCTTGGAAGGTCAGAGTGAGCCCTCGAAAGGTCAGAGTGAGCCCTCTAGAAGCCAGAGTGGGCCCTCAAAAGGCCGGCCAGAGTGGGTCCTCCGGAGGCCATGGTGACCCTCTGGAAACCAGATTGTGCCCTCTAGGGGTGGCCAGAGTGGGCTCTCTGGATGCCAGAGTTGGCCCTCTGGAAGCCAGAGTGGACCCTCTGGACGTCACTGAGAAAGCCCTAGTCGATCTGAGGAAGCACGTAGCTTGGCCTGAAAAAATATAGCATTTTTGGTTTTTATTTTTAGATTGAGATCGAAGTTTAGAGATTTAGAGTTTTGGGAAATTGCGATTGGCGCTTCAATCCACAACCAATAGCGTAGTCAAGGGGGTGAAATAGGGGTCTAGGGAGTTATGACTCCCTCCTGGAGGGCAGACTTGTGCTTGATTCCAGTAGAATCGAATCCGATTCCGGAATCGATTCCGTTTGTACTGGAATCGGAATCGGGTTAGATTCCGTTGGTATCTGGGTGGAATCGAAATCAGGTGGAATAAATCACTTTAACCCGCCAGTCACTGGGGTATATTCTGTAACACGACTCACTGGGGGGGGGGGGGGGGGGGGGCTTTTTAGCCCCCCCCCCCTCCTGGTATCTTCAGAACCAATGATCGCAGCGGGACGCGCAAGGCGGCATTCGAAAGCACTCAATGAGAAAAACCTAACGCACACTTAAAAATGTCAAATTAAGGTCACATGTCAGGTCACGGTCAAGTCAAACGTCAACATCGAGGTATTTGAGTTTATGGACAATACTTGCCATCCATGGCCTTCGATTGCGCCTATGATCACCCAAAGTGATGTCAAAGGTATGATACATATCCCACATGAGCTAAAGTGAGATTGAATCCACATAGAGCTGGTTCATATCTTAATCACAATATTGACTTCGGGCCTTCAGTCGCCCGCATTGACTGTCGTCTCTAACCCGTTCGGTATTCTCAAAACCAATAAACGTATCGATACACAAAGCGCATCACTAATTTGTATTGCTACGCACATGGGAGAACACCTATTATAGGTGTTCCTATTATAGATCAGTGACCTATTTAGCTGACAAATATTGCAGTACACACTCATGCAAGGGCGGATCCAGCCGTTTTTTTTGGGGGGGGGGGGGGGCAAACCGTTTTTAGCGGACCTTACCTACCCCCAATTTAGAATTTCTTCTCGAATTAAGGCCACTTTATTTTGCAATCTCACGATTTCTAATGATTTAATTATTTTGATATTTTGGTGTTTTTTTTTTAAATAGCTTTTCGACCCTTTAGGATATCGAAAAGGAAAGATGTCAGCTTGCAGTTTGTCTAATACCACCCGGAATGGTACATTCCAAACGAAACCATTCGACAGGTTACGTGAAATGTGTAAAGCTACATATGTGTCATCGACGAATGTGCCGACTGTTTCTCACTTCTAAGGGATAGAAATACCTCTGCATTGTATTGACATCACCTCAGGCGGCAAATATTCATCACATCAAACATGGCAGGTTTGAGCGACCACTTATCTAAAAACATAAAACAGCATTTGCTAACGATTCGCCGCCACATCAGACATCCCGCGGTGAAATTTATCACGTCTCCACGATAATTGATCGCACAGATGACTGCCAATGCGCATGAGTTACGGTTACGGAGCTTGGGCCAGAAACAGGACTTGCTGATGCACTTGCGTCCTATCAATACTCTCTGCGTTGTGACGTCATACTCAGTCACCGGCAGTCCTGATCAGTCCCTCAGCCGAGATCACAGGAGTGACGTCACAAAGAGCAGCGGGATGACGTTACACATAACCAGCTATCGAGTGACGTCACACACACACACACACACACACACACACACACACACACACACACACACACACACACACACACACACACACACACACACACACACACACACACACACACACACACACACACACACACACACACACACACACACACACACACACACACACACACACACACACACACACACACACACACACACACACACACACACACACACACACACACACACACACACACACACACACACACACACACACACACACACACACACACACACACACACACACACACACACACTCACACACACACACACACACACACACACACACACACACACACACACACACACACACACACACACACACACACACACACACACACACACACACACAGCGAGAGAGCGAGAGAGCGAGAGAGCGAGAGAGCGAGAGAGCGAGAGAGCGAGAGAGCGAGAGAGCGAGAGAGCGAGAGAGCGAGAGAGCGAGAGAGCGAGAGAGGAGAGAGAGAAGAGAGAGAGAGAGAGAGAGAGAGAGAGAGAGAGAGAGAGAGAGAGAGAGAGAGAGAGAGAGAGAGAGAGAGAGAGAGAGAGAGAGAGAGAGAGAGAGAGAGAGAGAGAGAGAGAGAGAGAGAGAGAGAGAGCACGGCAGCTTGTTCAAAGTTTAATCGACATGGCGCACCGCAGACTGTCGTCACGTGCGGAGGTGTGACGTCACATTCAGAGACGTCACGCACTGCAGACTGTCGTCACGTACGGAGGTGTGACGTCACGCACAGCAGTATGATCTCACGGCAGTATGACGTCACGCGCGTCAGTGTGACGTCACCAGTTGTAGAGTTTCAGTTCTCCCTGCGGTGGCGGTACCCGGCCTGTGTTGAGAATACGCTGCAGCTGCTGCTCCAGGCGAACTACAGGGCCGCCACAGCCGGCAGGTGTTACCTGCGGTAGGAGGCTGGTCAGTCGGGGGTTCACCTCAGGTAGTCAGTAGGTCATCCAAGGGTCACTGGAACGTTACGGAGCAGTAATACTCGGGAGCACAATGCCACCATATTTACATATACACCTTAAGTGTGGCTACTGGGAGTGTAAGGGAGTGTGCCTACTGTTTTGGAATGTCAAAAATATTTTGCATACGGTAAGCAGCTATTGGTTTGATTGTTGTATATGATGAAATTCACATCTGGAGCCCCTTTAGTTGAATTTTCACTTATATTGTTTTGTTTTGCTTATTTTTTGTTTCGATATCTATAAAACGATCGCCACTATGGTGATGTTATGTAAAACGGCGCACATAAGACAATACAACTACGGTCACATCATGCAAGATAGAGAGACAAGTTTTGCACAGCCCGTTCTTGCCACTGTGAACTTTATTATGTGCAAGTTTCGTAGCCCAAAATTGATATCTTCAAAAAAAAATGGCCATCGGCCATCATCAAAACGGCCATCATCGAAAAACATGACGACCGTCCAGTTTCTGTTCGGCTGCTGTTGTCAGCGTGCACGAGCTGTTTTGTTGAATTGCTATTGGCCGGCGCTAACAATAAGCTAGCAGTTTAATCGATAGTTGCAGTGCTTCTAGTAGCAGAAGCCCTCTGGAGTCTACCCGATAACTTTTTGCTCCCAGCAAGTTCCTGGAGTCTTTGGAATATCTCAGCAACTAGAGCGAATCTGGAGAAACGAAGTCATGGGTCAATTCAGAAAATTATGTTCTATAGGCCAGTGTCAATAACCCCAAATAAACGATGTGAGTAGGCACACTCGAACTGTTCACCTTGTTTTTTGTTTAATATATACCGTACCACAAGTATCCGTCCCGTCTCCCATCGCTGATTGGCTGACGTGTTGCCCTTATAAGGGACACGGAGTGGGATTTCCTTGACAGATTGCTTGATAGTTGGCAGTAAGGGCATTTTGAGCTCAAAAACACGAATATGACTTTGGTTTGGACCATAGATGGATATCTGTGGAGAAAAGGTAAGTTTCTCTTTGCATAACACGTGACGTCATACAACACCAGTGGGTGGACCAGGCACCGGACCTGACCTGACTGGCTCCGTCTGCCGCCTACTACAGTCTCTGACAAGGGGCCACCGCGCCGCCCGGACTGCTGAGCGGATATAGCCAGGCTTCGTGATCAGAGACTACGTGCTAGAGAGTGTATACAAAGCCCGGATGTAACGTCAACAAATCAGCCAATCAGCGATGGGAGTACGATGCCCGCTTGCGGTACGGTAAATATTAAACGCTGAGAAGGTGGACTGTTTCCTTCAACAAAACCGTGTATAATCCCGACCACAGCAATGTCCGGCCCCGACTACGCCTGTTATAAACTACACCCAGGGACGTAGGAACGTCATGAAAAGTGATGGGGCCAGCGACACTTCAATCTCATTTTGTGAGAAACCCATTACCCCCTTGTAAGATTTCCTAGCAGATTTGAGCTCTTCTCCTCCTTTGCCAGTCTCAAATGTTTCTCAGTAACCAAAATGGAATACAAAAATCAAAAAAATGAGGGGACCATGGCCCCCTGACCCTGTTCATACGCCCATGACTACAACCACAGCTGCATTAACCCCACCCACAGCTTAACATGACTCCTAACCAGCGCTCCGTAACCCCCAACATAAACACGATCTCTACCAAACCAGCTGCATTAACCCCACCCACAGCTTAACAGGACTCCTAACCAGCGCTCCGTAACCCCCAACATAAACACGATCTCTACCAAACCAGCTGCATTAACCCCACCCACAGCTTAACATGACTCCTAACCAGCGCTCCGTAACCCTCAACATAAACACGATCTCTACCAAACCAGCTGCATTAACCCCACCCACAGCTTAACATGACTCCTAACCAGCGCTCCGTAACCCCCAACATAAACACCATCTCTACCAAACCAGCTGCATTAACCCCACCCACAGCTTAACATGACTCCTAACCAGCGCTCCGTAACCCCCAACATAAACACCATCTCTACCAAACCAGCTGCATTAACCCCACCCACAGCTTAACATGACTCCTAACCAGCGCTCCGTAACCCCCAACATAAACACCATCTCTACCAAACCAGCTGCATTAACCCCACCCACAGCTTAACATGCCTCCTAACCAGCGCTCCGTAACCCCCAACATAAACACCATCTCTACCAAACCAGCTGCATTAACCCCACCCACAGCTTAACATGACTCCTAACCAGCGCTCCGTAACCCCCAACATAAACACCATCTCTACCAAACCAGCTGCATTAACCCCACCCACAGCTTAACATGACTCCTAACCAGCGCTCCGTAACCCTCAACATAAACACGATCTCTACCAAACCAGCTGCATTAACCCCACCCACAGCTTAACATGACTCCTAACCAGCGCTCCGTAACCCTCAACATAAACACGATCTCTACCAAACCAGCTGCATTAACCCCACCCACAGCTTAACAGGACTCCTAACCAGCGCTCCGTAACCCTCAACATAAACACGATCTCTACCAAACCAGCTGCATTAACCCCACCCACAGCTTAACATGACTCCTAACCAGCGCTCCGTAACCCCCAACATAAACACGATATATACCAAACCAGCTGCATTAACCCCACCCACAGCTTAACATGACTCCTAACCAGCGCTCCGTAACCCCCAACATAAACACCATCTCTACCAAACCAGCTGCATTAACCCCACCCACAGCTTAACATGACTCCTAACCAGCGCTCCGTAACCCCCAACATAAACACGATCTCTACCAAACCAGCTGCATTAACCCCACCCACAGCTTAACATGACTCCTAACCAGCGCTCCGTAACCCCCAACATAAACACCATCTCTACCAAACCAGCTGCATTAACCCCACCCACAGCTTAACATGACTCCTAACCAGCGCTCCGTAACCCCCAACATAAACACGATATATACCAAACCAGCTGCATTAAACCCACAGCTTAACATGACTCCTAACCAGCGCTCCGTAACCCCCAACATAAACACGATCTCTACCAAACCAGCTGCATTAACCCCACCCACAGCTTAACATGACTCCTAACCAGCGCTCCGTAACCCCCAACATAAACACCATCTCTACCAAACCAGCTGCATTAACCCCACCCACAGCTTAACATGACTCCTAACCAGCGCTCCGTAACCCCCAACATAAACACGATCTCTACCAAACCAGCTGCATTAACCCCACCCACAGCTTAACATGACTCCTAACCAGCGCTCCGTAACCCTCAACATAAACACGATCTCTACCAAACCAGCTGCATTAACCCCACCCACAGCTTAACATGCCTCCTAACCAGCGCTCCGTAACCCCCCAACATAAACACGATCTCTACCAAACCAGCTGCATTAACCCCACCCACAGCTTAACATGACTCCTAACCAGCGCTCCGTAACCCCCAACATAAACACCATCTCTACCAAACCAGCTGCATTAAACCCACAGCTTAACATGACTCCTAACCAGCGCTCCGTAACCCCCAACATAAACACCATCTCTACCAAACCAGCTGCATTAAACCCACAGCTTAACATGACTCCTAACCAGCGCTCCGTAACCCCCAACATAAACACGATCTCTACCAAACCAGCTGCATTAACCCCACCCACAGCTTAACAGGACTCCTAACCAGCGCTCCGTAACCCTCAACATAAACACGATCTCTACCAAACCAGCTGCATTAACCCCACCCACAGCTTAACATGACTCCTAACCAGCGCTCCGTAACCCCCAACATAAACACGATATATACCAAACCAGCTGCATTAACCCCACCCACAGCTTAACATGACTCCTAACCAGCGCTCCGTAACCCCCAACATAAACACGATATATACCAAACCAGCTGCATTAACCCCACCCACAGCTTAACATGACTCCTAACCAGCGCTCCGTAACCCTCAACATAAACACCATCTCTACCAAACCAGCTGCATTAACCCCACCCACAGCTTAACATGACTCCTAACTAGCGCTCCGTAACCCCCAACATAAACACCATCTCTACCAAACCAGCTGCATTAACCCCACCCACAGCTTAACATGACTCCTAACCAGCGCTCCGTAACCCCCAACATAAACACCATCTCTACCAAACCAGCTGCATTAACCCCACCCACAGCTTAACATGACTCCTAACCAGCGCTCCGTAACCCCCAACATAAACACCATCTCTACCAAACCAGCTGCATTAACCCCACCCACAGCTTAACATGACTCCTAACCAGCGCTCCGTAACCCCCAACATAAACACCATCTCTACCAAACCAGCTGCATTAACCCCACCCACAGCTTAACATGACTCCTAACCAGCGCTCCGTAACCCCCAACATAAACACGATCTCTACCAAACCAGCTGCATTAACCCCACCCACAGCTTAACATGACTCCTAACCAGCGCTCCGTAACCCCCAACATAAACACCATCTCTACCAAACCAGCTGCATTAACCCCACCCACAGCTTAACAGGACTCCTAACCAGCGCTCCGTAACCCTCAACATAAACACCATCTCTACCAAACCAGCTGCATTAAACCCACAGCTTAACATGACTCCTAACCAGCGCTCCGTAACCCCCAACATAAACACCATCTCTACCAAACCAGCTGCATTAAACCCACCCACAGCTTAAAGGGAAATCATGACCTTTTTCCACAAAAATGGAGTTAGCACTTGAAATCGCCAGACGAGACCAAAACATATTGTAAATTCATCACATTTTGCATAAAACTTTCCTACCGAAAGATATTTCAAGTTAAAGTTGATAAGCGTTCCACACTTTTAACGACCGGTACTTGCAAGTACTTTTGGTCCTCATCAAACTGCGGGCTTTTCCCGTATTGTTTTTTTACGTAATGGAGTGGAAAATATATTGTGCGTTCTGCTTGTTGTGATTATATGCCCGGCGATCTTCTAAAACTAACAGCGATTGGAAAAAGTGGCAATAAAGTCGGAAGCTCATCGATGCACATCAACGGCGGCATAGTTAGTGGTTGCGACCCTCAATTTGTGAAAATAAATTCATTTGTTTTCAACATTAGGAGTATTGTATAATTTGTCTGTGGCTGTATATAACACTATGCTTTATATTATCATGAAAAATAATAATTTTCCCCCAAAAAACTAACAAACAATAACACAAAACTGGCAATTAAATCGGAAGCTCATCGATGCACATCGACGGAGACCTATTTAGCGTCGGCGATTTGTTTACAAAGCATTGTCATGCTTCTCGGCGCACTTAACCATTGTGGCGAGTTGTTGCTAGTAGCGCTTTCGTTCTCCATGGCAACCAGGCGTGAACCAATGAAAAGCCAGAACGTATTCCCTTTCTGGCTTTTGATTGGCTGACGCCTGGTTGCCATGGAGAACGAAAGCGCTACTAGCGTGTGTCCGAGCAGCGCTCAGTTTGATCGGAAATGTCACAGAGCCTCCAAAAATGCCGCAATCGATGTAAACAATGGTAGGGAAGGGCGAATTTGTCAATGACCTTCATGAAGTACACAAGGTACTTGTTTTGTATTTTTCCCAAACTTACAACTTCGAATTTGGGAATAATTTTATTTAATTCTTAAATTTAAATACAATAATTTTAAAACCATAGCGGTAGCCTAAGCAATTGTTGCTAACAAAATCAAAAGGTCATTATTTCCCTTTAACGGGACTCCTAACCAGCGCTCCGTAACCCCCAACATAAACACCATCTCTACCAAACCAGCTGCATTAACTCCACCCACAGCTTAACATGACTCCTAACCAGCGCTCCGTAACCCTCAACATAAACACGATCTCTACCAAACCAGCTGCATTAACCCCACCCACAGCTTAACATGACTCCTAACCAGCGCTCCGTAACCCTCAACATAAACACGATCTCTACCAAACCAGCTGTATTAACCCCACCCACAGCTTAACAGGACTCCTAACCAGCGCTCCGTAACCCCCAACATAAACACGATCTCTACCAAACCAGCTGCATTAACCCCACCCACAGCTTAACATGACTCCTAACCAGCGCTCCGTAACCCTCAACATAAACACGATCTCTACCAAACCAGCTGCATTAAACCCACAGCTTAACATGACTCCTAACCAGCGCTCCGTAACCCCCAACATAAACACCATCTCTACCAAACCAGCTGCATTAACCCCACCCACAGCTTAACAGGACTCCTAACCAGCGCTCCGTAACCCCCAACATAAACACCATCTCTACCAAACCAGCTGCATTAACCCCACCCACAGCTTAACATGACTCCTAACCAGCGCCCCGTAACCTCCAACATAAACACCATTTCTACCAAACCAGCTGCATTAACCCCACCCACAGCTTAACAGGACTCCTAACCAGCGCTCCGTAACCCCCAACATAAACACCATCTCTACCAAACCAGCTGCATTAAACCCACAGCTTAACATGACTCCTAACCAGCGCTCCGTAACCCCCAACATAAACACCATCTCTACCAAACCAGCTGCATTAACCCCACCCACAGCTTAACATGACTCCTAACCAGCGCTCCGTAACCCCCAACATAAACACCATCTCTACCAAACCAGCTGCATTAACCCCACCCACAGCTTAACATGACTCCTAACCAGCGCTCCGTAACCCCCAACATAAACACCATCTCTACCAAACCAGCTGCATTAACCCCACCCACAGCTTAACATGACTCCTAACCAGCGCTCCGTAACCCCCAACATAAACACCATCTCTACCAAACCAGCTGCATTAACCCCACCCACAGCTTAACAGGACTCCTAACCAGCGCTCCGTAACCCCCAACATAAACACCATCTCTACCAAACCAGCTGCATTAACCCCACCCACAGCTTAACATGACTCCTAACCAGCGCTCCGTAACCCCCAACATAAACACGATCTCTACCAAACCAGCTGCATTAACCCCACCCACAGCTTAACATGACTCCTAACCAGCGCTCCGTAACCCCCAACATAAACACCATCTCTACCAAACCAGCTGCATTAACCCCACCCACAGCTTAACATGACTCCTAACCAGCGCTCCGTAACCCCCAACATAAACACCATCTCTACCAAACCAGCTGCATTAACTCCACCCACAGCTTAACAGGACTCCTAACCAGCGCTCCGTAACCCCCAACATAAACACCATCTCTACCAAACCAGCTGCATTAACCCCACCCACAGCTTAACATGACTCCTAACCAGCGCTCCGTAACCCCCAACATAAACACCATCTCTACCAAACCAGCTGCATTAACTCCACCCACAGCTTAACATGACTCCTAACCAGCGCTCCGTAACCCCCAACATAAACACCATCTCTACCAAACCAGCTGCATTAACCCCACCCACAGCTTAACAGGACTCCTAACCAGCGCTCCGTAACCCTCAACATAAACACGATCTCTACCAAACCAGCTGCAATAACCCCACCCACAGCTTAACATGACTCCTAACCAGCGCTCCGTAACCCCCAACATAAACACGATCTCTACCAAACCAGCTGCATTAACCCCACCCACAGCTTAACATGACTCCTAACCAGCGCTCCGTAACCCCCAACATAAACACGATCTCTACCAAACCAGCTGCATTAACCCCACCCACAGCTTAACATGACTCCTAACCAGCGCTCCGTAACCCCCAACATAAACACCATCTCTACCAAACCAGCTGCATTAAACCCACCCACAGCTTAAAGGGAAATAATGACCTTTTCCACAAAATTGGAGTTAGCAGTTGAAATCGCCAGACGAGACCAAAACATATTGTAAATTCATCACATTTTGCATAAAACTTTCCTACCGAAAGATATTTCAAGTTAAAGTTGATAAGCGTTCCACACTTTTAACGACCGGTACTTGCAAGTACTTTTGGTCCTCATCAAACTGCGGGCTTTTCCCGTATTGTTTTTTTACGTAATGGAGTGGAAAATATATTGTGCGTTCTGCTTGTTGTGATTATATGCCCGGCGATCTTCTAAAACTAACAGCGATTGGAAAAAGTGGCAATAAAGTCGGAAGCTCATCGATGCACATCAACGGCGGCATAGTTAGTGGTTGCGACCCTCAATTTGTGAAAATAAATTCATTTGTTTTCAACATTAGGAGTATTGTATAATTTGTCTGTGGCTGTATATAACACTATGCTTTATATTATCATGAAAAATAATAATTTTCCCCCAAAAAACTAACAAACAATAACACAAAACTGGCAATTAAATCGGAAGCTCATCGATGCACATCGACGGAGACCTATTTAGCGTCGGCGATTTGTTTACAAAGCATTGTCATGCTTCTCGGCGCACTTAACCATTGTGGCGAGTTGTTGCTAGTAGCGCTTTCGTTCTCCATGGCAACCAGGCGTGAACCAATGAAAAGCCAGAACGTATTCCCTTTCTGGCTTTTGATTGGCTGACGCCTGGTTGCCATGGAGAACGAAAGCGCTACTAGCGTGTGTCCGAGCAGCGCTCAGTTTGATCGGAAATGTCACAGAGCCTCCAAAAATGCCGCAATCGATGTAAACAATGGAAGGGAAGGGCGAATTTGTCAATGACCTTCATGAAGTACACAAGGTACTTGTTTTGTATTTTTCCCAAACTTACAACTTCGAATTTGGGAATAATTTTATTTAATTCTTAAATTTAAATACAATAATTTTAAAACCATAGCGGTAGCCTAAGAAATTGTTGCTAACAAAATCAAAAGGTCATTATTTCCCTTTAACGGGACTCCTAACCAGCGCTCCGTAACCCCCAACATAAACACCATCTCTACCAAACCAGCTGCATTAACCCCACCCACAGCTTAACATGACTCCTAACCAGCGCTCCGTAACCCCCAACATAAACACCATCTCTACCAAACCAGCTGCATTAAACCCACAGCTTAACATGACTCCTAACCAGCGCTCCGTAACCCCCAACATAAACACGATCTCTACCAAACCAGCTGCATTAAACCCACCCACAGCTTAACATGACTCCTAACCAGCGCTCCGTAACCCCAACATAAACACCATCTCTACCAAACCAGCTGCATTAACTCCACCCACAGCTTAACATGACTCCTAACCAGCGCTCCGTAACCCCCAACATAAACACGATCTCTACCAAACCAGCTGCATTAACCCCACCCACAGCTTAACATGACTCCTAACCAGCGCTCCGTAACCCCCAACATAAACACGATCTCTACCAAACCAGCTGCATTAACCCCACACACAGCTTAACAGGACTCCTAACCAGCGCTCCGTAACCCCCAACATAAACACCATCTCTACCAAACCAGCTGCATTAACCCCACCCACAGCTTAACATGACTCCTAACCAGCGCTCCGTAACCCCCAACATAAACACCATCTCTACCAAACCAGCTGCATTAACCCCACCCACAGCTTAACATGACTCCTAACCAGCGCTCCGTAACCCCCAACATAAACACGATCTCTACCAAACCAGCTGCATTAACCCCACCCACAGCTTAACATGACTCCTAACCAGCGCTCCGTAACCCCCAACATAAACACGATCTCTACCAAACCAGCTGCATTAACCCCACCCACAGCTTAACATGACTCCTAACCAGCGCTCCGTAACCCCCAACATAAACACGATCTCTACCAAACCAGCTGCATTAACCCCACCCACAGCTTAACATGACTCCTAACCAGCGCTCCGTAACCCCCAACATAAACACCATCTCTACCAAACCAGCTGCATTAACCCCACCCACAGCTTAACATGACTCCTAACCAGCGCTCCGTAACCCCCAACATAAACACCATCTCTACCAAACCAGCTGCATTAACCCCACCCACAGCTTAACATGACTCCTAACCAGCGCTCCGTAACCCCCAACATAAACACCATCTCTACCAAACCAGCTGCATTAAACCCACAGCTTAACATGACTCCTAACCAGCGCTCCGTAACCCCCAACATAAACACCATCTCTACCAAACCAGCTGCATTAAACCCACAGCTTAACATGACTCCTAACCAGCGCTCCGTAACCCCCAACATAAACACCATCTCTACCAAACCAGCTGCATTAAACCCACAGCTTAACATGACTCCTAACCAGCGCTCCGTAACCCCCAACATAAACACCATCTCTACCAAACCAGCTGCATTAAACCCACAGCTTAACATGACTCCTAACCAGCGCTCCGTAACCCCCCAACATAAACACGATCTCTAACAAACTCCATACCCCACACGACCAAACAGTGGCTCCCGCGAGCTGCGCCGGAGAGTGGCTTTCGCGCTAGGGCTCTCCACTAGAGACGCAAATTTCAGGACCACGGAGCCGGCGCTGGGCCCAAATTCAGGCCCGGCGTGCCTGAAGCTGTGTCTGAACTCAGGCTTGCCGGGCTCATGCCGGGCTCAGCACAAGTTATCAATTAAAACAAAAAAATAGAAATAAATATTGGCAGAAGTCAGAACATACATGCTTAAAGATCATGATAAATTGAGAAAACAAAATATACAACAGTAAAACACCAGCATAACACATAACAATGTCCTAGTTTACAAATTAAAAGTGATAACTAGTACGACCTAGCAAGGAGTGGACACACCAGTGAAACTTAATAAATCAAACTACAGGGTCAATTCATGATCAATTCATCAGCTCAGTCACTGCAGCAGTGTGAGAGTCGAGTGCAGTCAAACAGAAACAACTACCCCAAATCATATTCCACTGTCATCACTAGTAACTAGGTGGGGTGGCATACAATATTATATTTAGTCATCCCATTGCCCCAGGTCACCCCAAATTATTTTGTATAACAAATAAGTACCTATGGAACAAAACCACCCACGTATATGATAATAATTATTGTTAATACTATTGTAAATACATATTACTGAGAATATTTATTGATACATATTTACTATTTAGTTCCAAATGAGAAAGGACATATTCAAGTCATATCATTTGTAGTTTTGGTAGTGAACAAATATTGTATTTTATGCAATTACAATTATAAAGGTGGAAAGACTGCAAAACACAAACAAAAACATTTTGCAAAGAAATCTTAAATGGCCAAGATCTATCACAGAATGCAAACCTGTCTAGTTCCACTTCAACTTCTTATCACAATAGCTCCATAATTTATATATGACCTTGCATAATTACACGTGACACACTCCCCGACAACACATTCAAACCCAATTTCCAAACAATGTGTTTTGATGAGTCACATTTGCGACGAATTCGCCAGGACTGGACCGTAAAAGAATCACGTGTGTCAATTAAGCAGTAGATCGATATTCGCGAATGTGTCGCTGACAGATATTCACAACTTCACACCTCAGAATCGCGACGCCTCAGAATTGTGTGAAGACAATTGTTCATGTTCGTATTCGAAAATAAGCTGTAGTATTAAATCTTAACCATTGGTGTCAGTTGAAGTTTAAATATTTTTTAAAGAAGTCCATCTGCCGAATCCGCAATATGTTGACATTTTCATTTTGGTGATTTTAAGTAATTATGGTGATAAAGTTAGTCATTTCGGTGACGGGATTAATTGTCTGCGCCGTTTTGAGCTCAACGCTTCACAATTGTCAAATACTTCAGCCGCCATTACGCACAGCAGTGAAGTTGACGTCCGTCAAGCTAGCAGCAGATTCATATTCGCGAATCTGCTGCTGCCAGACAGACATTCGCCGGGCTCGAATATACTGCTACTGGCAGCAGATTCGGCGAATGTCTGTCAGCTGGCAGCATATTCGTGAACAACTTACGCGGCCTTTTTGGCGCGAGCAGCAGATTCAGATATTCGCCGGGCTCGAATATACTGCTACCAGCAGCAGATTCGGCGAATGTCTGTCAGCTGGCAGCATATTCGTGAACAACTTCCGCGGCATTTTTCGCGGATCATCTGAACGCCAACAGCAGATTCGCAACGTGATGTGTTTGAGTTGAGTTGTTCGGTGAGAGATGGGTACCTTCTAGGTAAGTAGGAGGAGGTTAGAGGTGCTACTCACTGACTGCTTCAAGTCAGTAATACGTTGATCAATACCTACTTACCTAGAAGGTACCCATCTCTCACCGAACAACTCAACTCAAACACATCACGTTGCGAATCTGCTGCTGGCGTTCAGATGATGCGCGAAAAATGCCGCGGAAGTTGTTCACGAATATGCTCCCAGCTGACAGACATTCGCCGAATCTGCTGCTGGTAGCAGTATATTCGAGCCCGGCGAATATCTGAATCTGCTGCTCGCGTCTAAGATGCGCCAAGAAGGCCGCGGAAGTTGTTCACGAATATGCTGCCAGCTGACAGACATTCGCCGAATCTGCTGCCAGTAGCAGTATATTCGAGCCCGGCGAATGTCTGTCTGGCAGCAGCAGATTCGCGAATATGAATCTGCTGCTAGCTTGACGGACGTGTGAAGTTGTACCAAGGCAGTTGTACGGCCTTGGCTTTGGCAGTGAAGTAGCTCAAGCTTTGTTTATCTGTGCTCACTGCCCAAGGCTGTATAAATATGTGACAAGGCCGTATAAGAGTGGCTCTGTGTGTGACTGGCTTAGATGTTAGTTATAGATATCTTGGCTTGGATAGTGAGAAAACCGAGGATACTCTGTAATTTAAAACAGGTCGATTATTTTACTTTTATCATTCAAGATATGATTGTCACTCCCAATGTTTTTAGTATGTTTGTCATACTTAAATGTCCAGGAAAACTTGCCTTTTCCCCATTATCCTGTGAAGTATATTTAGTATTTACTAGTCCATGTCAACATTGATCAAATAAGTAAGTAGGTTGTAGTACCTCTAACCTCAACATTGTTTGTAGAAGCTATTACAATTACAACCCAAACATTGCATTGTGTGATGTTGAGTGATGAATGCATACTTATTACATACTTTTAAGCTGCTCGTTTGGACTTGCATGATCTATATATCTATCATGCGTCTTATTTTTGTTTTTTATTTTTGCAAACCACCAAAGATGAAAGAAGTCTACTCACCTTGACCTGTTTGACTTTCCTGTTAGTCTGTTGTTGATTATTTATCTCAAGTTCTAACTTGTGTGGGATTTCTTTACTCCATGGTCCATATATATCCATTATCCATTGGTGTTTCAATGTGGTGTGTGTTAAAATGGTGCAAAATGCACATTGCAAACTATAAATATTCCTGCTAAAAGATTTTAAGTGTAGAATAAAGTATACATGCAGATTCCTAGCTTGAGCTGCCGCGTGCCGGGCCTGGCGGGTGCTGCCACATGTGGCCGGCCTTGATGCCGGTCCCAACTCATGTATGAGCGGTGGCGGTGCGGGGCCGGTTCCTGTTTTTGGGGGAATTTTTGCATCTCTACTCTCCACCCTCTCCCCTCCTTCCGGCACTACCTCCGAATGTCAAGTATGACAGCAACCGTGTGTTTTCTGGCAGTGAGCTTCGTGACTAAGCGAGCTTTACGAGAGTCACTTCGGCGGCCTTGGACTCGATTCCAACAATTGCATTCGACGGTGTTAACCCGGTATGCATACTCACGAAGGACCACTGCATTTCTGAGAAGCAGCTAAGCAAGTCAAGGCGACAGCTATGCGGGAGGAGGAATTGCATTTCTGCCGGAATTTCTAAATGAATTTGCTGCAAGCATCCGTTGCCGTTCTGACGCAGGCTGTTACTGGTATGACAGTCTGTTGGTCGTCCTGTCAGTCCACGAGCATTGCGCACTCGATATTGCTCTCATGTAATGAGAACAACCTCTCACCCCGCATAGCTGTCGCCTTGACATACTAAGCTACTGTACCTGTGTGTGCGTGACTTGCCGTGTGTCAAACGAGATGCCTGACGTGTTCGTTTCGTATGACGTGGAACCGTAAACGTGAAAGCCTGTGGACTTCTGTCTATAGGGACTTCTTCCACGTTTTCTCTAGTGTCTTATTGTGGATTATTTCAGCCAAAGTCTAGGTCTAAGACCGCCAGTGGGTGAGAGCTCACCTGCTGTACGCGCGGCAGGTAGCGCGTGCTGATCAGTCGCACCAGCTTGATGAACTGGGTGCCGTACAGGGCCGACAGGGTGGAGCCACACACCTCCAGCACGTCCAAAAGGATAGACGCCGTGATGTCGGCACGGGGCTCTGCCGAGACAGCGAGACATGGAGGCACGGTGTTAAGCCACACGGAGCGCAGACAGCACAGCACTACACCATGTATACGCTATAAATACACCAGTTACAACAGATACAGGTGTATTTGTGGATTATGAAGCAACACAACATAAATATAGCAGTAAGGCTTCATCACGATCACAGCGTTCAAGTGAGCCACATTCTACGTTTTCATTAGCCTGAAACCAGCGATGGGCAGCTTTCGTTTCCCCGTTACTCTGATACTAACGACACTACTTTGTTTTAGTAACGGAGTAACGGACTCGTTGTTTTAAATATAACGGACCGAGGTATATCCGTCACGTAACAATATAGCCAGTTACGTTACCCCGTTACTTTCGGTTTGATGGACCATGATGTGCAGAGGAGACTGAGGTCACTAGGTCACTTTTACATGCTTTTTTGTTTGTAGAGCGACCATGATATGGAACCAGCCCAGAGTGACTGTATAGTTACGGCACGTGAGTAGTGAGCTCAGATGGCCTCTTCCTAGCGGCTAAAGGAAGCAAGTCAAATTTTCTTCACCGCACTTCTAAATTAGACAGAACCTCTGACAATGTTTAATAGCAGAAAGTAGACAGAGCTTTAACAGTTCTCGGTAAATAGTTATAGTAAATGGTGGGTAGGTAGTGCTACACACTACTCTGTCTTTGTAGCGGGCTTAATTGTCCTTCAATAATGATGGGTAGGTAGGTAAATGGTGGGTAGGTAGTGCTACACACTACTCTGTCTTTGTAGCGGTCCTTCAATAATGATGGGTAGGTAGGTAAATGGTGGGTAGGTAGTGCTACACACTACTCTGTCTTTGTAGCGGGCTTAATTGTCCTTCAATAATGATGGGTAGGTAGGTAAATGGTGGGTAGGTAGTGCTACACACTACTCTGTCTTTGTAGCGGGCTTAATTGTCCTTCAATAATGATGGGTAGGTAGGTAAATGGTGGGTAGGTAGTGCTACACGCTACTCTGTCTTTGTAGCGAGCTTAATTGTCCTTCAATAATGATGGGCAGGTAGGTAAATGGTGGGTAGGTAGTGCTACACACTACTCTGTCTTTGTAGCGGTCCTTCAATAATGATGGGTAGGTAGGTCAATGGTGGGTAGGTAGTGCTACACACTACTCTGTCTTTGTAGCGGGCTTAATTGTCCTTCAATAATGATGGGTAGGTAGGTAAATGGTGGGTAGGTAGTGCTACACGCTACTCTGTCTTTGTAGCGGGCTTAATTGTCCTTCAATAATGATGGGCAGGTAGGTAAATGGTGGGTAGGTAGTGCTACACACTACTCTGTCTTTGTAGCGGTCCTTCAATAATGATGGGTAGGTAGGTAAATGGTGGGTAGGTAGTGCTACACACTACTCTGTCTGTCTTTGTAGCGGGCTTAATTGTCCTTCAATAATGATGGGTAGGTAGGTAAATGGTGGGTAGGTAGTGCTACACACTACTCTGTCTGTCTTTGTAGCGGGCTTAATTGTCCTTCAATAATGATGGGCAGGTAGGTAAATGGTGGGTAGGTAGTGCTACACGCTACTCTGTCTTTGTAGCGGTCCTTCAATAATGATGGGTAGGTAGGTAAATGGTGGGTAGGTAGTGCTACACACTACTCTGTCTTTGTAGCGGGCTTAATTGTCCTTCAATAATGATGGGTAGGTAGGTAAATGGTGGGTAGGTAGTGCTACACGCTACTCTGTCTTTGTAGCGAGCTTAATTGTCCTTCAATAATGATGGGCAGGTAGGTAAATGGTGGGTAGGTAGTGCTACACACTACTCTGTCTTTGTAGCGGTCCTTCAATAATGATGGGTAGGTAGGTCAATGGTGGGTAGGTAGTGCTACACACTACTCTGTCTTTGTAGCGGGCTTAATTGTCCTTCAATAATGATGGGTAGGTAGGTAAATGGTGGGTAGGTAGTGCTACACACTACTCTGTCTGTCTTTGTAGCGGGCTTAATTGTCCTTCAATAATGATGGGCAGGTAGGTAAATGGTGGGTAGGTAGTGCTACACACTACTCTGTCTTTGTAGCGGTCCTTCAATAATGATGGGTAGGTAGGTAAATGGTGGGTAGGTAGTGCTACACACTACTCTGTCTGTCTTTGTAGCGGGCTTAATTGTCCTTCAATAATGATGGGTAGGTAGGTAAATGGTGGGTAGGTAGTGCTACACACTACTCTGTCTGTCTTTGTAGCGGGCTTAATTGTCCTTCAATAATGATGGGTAGGTAGGTAAATGGTGGGTAGGTAGTGCTACACACTACTCTGTCTTTGTAGCGGTCCTTCAATAATGATGGGTAGGTAGGTAAATGGTGGGTAGGTAGTGCTACACACTACTCTGTCTTTGTAGCGGGCTTAATTGTCCTTCAATAATGATGGGCAGGTAGGTAAATGGTGGGTAGGTAGTGCTACACACTACTCTGTCTGTCTTTGTAGCGGGCTTAATTGTCCTTCAATAATGATGGGTAGGTAGGTAAATGGTGGGTAGGTAGTGCTACACACTACTCTGTCTGTCTTTGTAGCGGGCTTAATTGTCCTTCAATAATGATGGGTAGGTAGGTAAATGGTGGGTAGGTAGTGCTACACACTACTCTGTCTTTGTAGCAGTCCTTCAATAATGATGGGTAGGTAGGTAAATGGTGGGTAGGTAGTGCTACACACTACTCTGTCTTTGTAGCGGTCCTTCAATAATGATGGGTAGGTAGGTAAATGGTGGGTAGGTAGTGCTACACACTACTCTGTCTTTGTAGCGGTCCTTCAATAATGATGGGTAGGTAGGTAAATGGTGGGTAGGTAGTGCTACACACTACTCTGTCTTTGTAGCGGTCCTTCAATAATGATGGGTAGGTAGGTAAATGGTGGGTAGGTAGTGCTACACACTACTCTGTCTGTCTTTGTAGCGGGCTTAATTGTCCTTCAATAATGATGGGTAGGTAGGTAAATGGTGGGTAGGTAGTGCTACACACTACTCTGTCTTTGTAGCGGGATTAATGGTCCTTCAATAATGTTGGCCTTGCTACCTAGGCTCGCCGGTTCTGCCTATATTTCAATAAATTGGCCCGTGCTACAATGCCCAATCATACTGCCAACCCTAGGCCCACACCTCTCTATTTGAATGTCAGCAGGTGGCATTTACGAATCCATGCATCTTCCTCCCGAGGTTTTCGCCAGGGCCGAATGCATAGTTGTGTTAAGTTTGACATGAGCTGATCTAACCTGACCTACCTAGCCATACGTAAACTCGCCTAACCTTTTGGCTCGCTCACGGCGGCGCTTGGGTACCATTTCCTGATGACTCAGTTAACTTTCGAGAAGGAGAAACATGCTGGTATTCTCAGAGGTGAATATAGGGGAGTCGCAGTACTGATTTGCGAACTGTTTGTATACAAAATTAACGGAATAACGGACTAAAATAACCTCCTTGAGTAACGAACCGAACTACTTTTCAGAGCAACGTGCTCGCCACTGCTCGAATCGTCAGCAAACACCGTTAAAAAAAATGTAATTACTTACCTGATTACTGGACAATTACATTACAGGACAGACCAGCAAAACGCGAATGAAACTCAATTGCATGTCATACTACATTCGGCAAATGCATATGCGGAAATAACTGCAGTACAGCAGCATTATAACGAAGAAGCCTCACCCAAGAGTGCTCCCTGCGGCTACAATACTAATGAAATAGGCCAATCCGCTCCGCTTGGGAGTGGGTGTAGAGCCGGTACTGGTCTAGGTAAGTCGACTCATGGCTGGAGGGCGGGATCCGAGCCTGCGGCGGCGAGAGAGCAGAACAGGGATTGCTCCACCGAGGTAACCGGCCGGTACCGGCCTAGGTAAGTCGACTCATGGCTGGAGGGCGGGATCCGAGCCTGCGGCGGCGGCGGGAGAGCTCCACATCGGGGATCACGGGGATTGCTCCACAAGTCTAGCGGGCGGTATTCTTTATATTACCGATCGCAATAAGCGATGCTTCATCGCATTCTACTTGATGTTGAGATAAAATAAAGCCGACTACGTCAATATTATATGAATTATATAGCTTGCATGCCTATTTGGAAAAGAAGTTACTAGACTCATACATTAAATATTGAAATATAATTATGAAATAAGTAATTTATCTATAAATCAAACCTAAACAATTAATGGCGCTACAGTGGACAGGGCGGCAAAATGATACATTTTGTCGTCAGCACTTGCTACTGACAGACGCAAAAGGAGAGAAAAGACGCCATTTAGAAACAAACAACCTGTAGCATGGGCTACTTACGTTACTGAGTTGAGCATTCATGAAAGTTGGAGGCAGAACACATCAGTCGATACATACTAGTGCCATCGTCATAGGGAGACCAAGCAGTAATGCAACTAAGCCCTACCAAGGGAAAATAAAGATGAGCTGAACCAGAAGCAAACAGCAGACAGTGCAATACTAACCACGCACAGACAAACCATGACAACCCAGCCCACATTAAGAAAACTCCAGGCAAACAACGTAGAATATTACCCCAGACAGACAGGACAGCTACAGGGGGTACGGATAGCACCGATGATGAACATGTAAACGACAACATACCGTCCACACTCCCGCTCAACCCCAACTGCCCCGCGTCGCCGGGAATACGAACCGAGATTGACGGTGGTCGCCAGCCATCGCCAGAGAAGTTTGACGCCGGGCGGCCGCGCGGCGGGGGCGGGGGCGGGGGCGGACTGCGGCGGCCTGGCGATCAGCAGCGCAACATACAGCCGAGCTATGCCCGCCATCCGCTTCAGAAACTTGTCCTGCTTCTCCACCACGCCGTCTACGTAGTCGTAGCCGAGCTTTCTGCGGCACAAGAGGCGGCAGGTATGTTTAATGCAGCGGCCTGGGGAGGCACCCGCCAGGGAAGCGCACTCACAGGACAGTGGACTGGGGAGACACCCGCTAGGGAGGCACACTCACAGGACAGTGGACTGGGGAGGCACCCGCTAGGCAGGCGCACTCACAGGACAGCGGCCTGGGGAGACACCCGCTAGGGAGGCGCACTCACAGGACAGTGGACTGGGGAGACACCCGCTAGGGAGGCGCACTCACAGGACAGTGGCCTGGGGAGACACCCGCTAGGCAGGCGCACTCACAGGACAGTGGACTGGGGAGACACCCGCTAGGGAGGCGCACTCACAGGACAGTGGACTGGGGAGACACCCGCTAGGGAGGCGCACTCACAGGACAGTGGACTGGGGAGACACCCGCTAGGGAGGCGCACTCACAGGACAGTGGACTGGGGAGACACCCGCTAGGGAGGCGCACTCACAGGACAGTGGCCTGGGGAGGCACCCGCTAGGGAGGCGCACTCACAGGACAGTGGACTGGGGAGACACCCGCTAGGGAGGCGCACTCACAGGACAGTGGCCTGGGGAGGCACCCGCTAGGGAGGCGCACTCACAGGACAGTGGCCTGGGGAGGCACCCGCTAGGGAGGCGCACTCACAGGACAGCGGCCTGGGGAGACACCCGCTAGGGAGGCGCACTCACAGGACAGTGGACTGGGGAGGCACCCGCTAGGCAGGCGCACTCACAGGACAGTGGACTGGGGAGGCACCCGCTAGGCAGGCGCACTCACAGGACAGCGGACTGGGGAGACACCCGCTAGGGAGGCGCACTCACAGGACAGCGGCCTGGGGAGACACCCGCTAGGGAGTCGCACTCACAGGACAGTGGACTGGGGAGACACCCGCTAGGGAGGCGCACTCACAGGACAGCGGCCTGGGGAGACACCCGCTAGGGAGGCGCACTCACAGGACAGCGGCCTGGGGAGGCACCCGCTAGGCAGGCGCACTCACAGGACAGCGGCCTGGGGAGACACCCGCTAGGGAGGCGCACTCACAGGACAGCGGACTGGGGAGACACCCGCTAGGGAGGCACACTCACAGGACAGTGGACTGGGGAGACACCCGCTAGGGAGGCACACTCACAGGACAGCGGACTGGGGAGACACCCGCTAGGGAGGCGCACTCACAGGACAGTGGACTGGGGAGACACCCGCTAGGGAGGCGCACTCACAGGACAGTGGCCTGGGGAGACACCCGCTAGGGAGGCGCACTCACAGGACAGTGGACTGGGGAGACACCCGCTAGGGAGGCGCACTCACAGGACAGTGGACTGGGGAGGAGGCATTCAAAGAATGACCAAAGGACAGGGACACACTCTGAGAAGAGCACGATACTAGAAGGACACTCGGGGAAGACCACAGGAGTGAAGAGACACCCAGAGAAGGGCAGAGGGCTGGACAGGCACTCGGTGAGGGCAGGGGGCTGGAAAGGCACTCGGTGAGGGCAGAAGGCTGGAAAGGCACTCGGTGAGGGCAGAGGGCTGGAAAGGCACTCGGTGAGGGTAGAGGGCTGGAAAGGCACTCGGTGAGGGCAGAGGGCTGGAAAGACACTCGGTGAGGGCAGAGGGCTGGAAAGACACTCGGTGAGGGCAGAGGGCTGGAAAGGCACTCGGTGAGGGCAGAGGGCTGGAAAGGCACTCGGTGAGGGCAGAGGGCTGGAAAGACACTCGGTGAGGGCAGAGGGCTGGAAAGGCACTCGGTGAGGGCAGAGGGCTGGAAAGGCACTCGGTGAGGGCAGAGGGCTGGAAAGGCACTCGGTGAGGGCAGAGGGCTGGAAAGGCACTCGGTGAGGGCAGAGGGCTGGAAAGGCACCCGGTGAGGGCAGAGGGCTGGAAAGGCACTCGGTGAGGGCAGAGGGCTGGAAAGACACTCGGTGAGGGCAGAGGGCTGGAAAGGCACTCGGTGAGGGCAGAGGGCTGGAAAGGCACTCGGTTAGGGCAGAGGGCTGGAAAGACACTCGGTGAGGGCAGAGGGCTGGAAAGGCACTCGGTGAGGGCAGAGGGCTGGAAAGGCACTCGGTGAGGGCAGAGGGCTGGAAAGGCACTCGGTGAGGGCAGAGGGCTGGAAAGGCACTCGGTGAGGGCAGAGGGCTGGAAAGGCACTCGGTGAGGGCAGAGGGCTGGAAAGGCACTCGGTGAGGGCAGAGGGCTGGAAAGGCACTCGGTGAGGGCAGAGGGCTGGAAAGGCACTCGGTGAGGGCAGAGGGCTGGAAAGGCACTCGGTGAGGGCAGAGGGCTGGAAAGGCACTCGGTGAGGGCAGAGGGCTGGAAAGGCACTCGGTGAGGGCAGCGGGCTGGAAAGACACTCGGTGAGGGCAGAGGGCTGGAAAGGCACTCGGTGAGGGCAGAGGGCTGGAAAGGCACTCGGTTAGGGCAGAGGGCTGGAAAGACACTCGGTGAGGGCAGAGGGCTGGAAAGGCACTCGGTGAGGGCAGAGGGCTGGAAAGGCACTCGGTGAGGGCAGAGGGCTGGAAAGGCACTCGGTGAGGGCAGAGGGCTGGAAAGGCACTCGGTGAGACCAGTTGACTGGGGAGACAATGGGTCGGGGAGGCATTCAGGAAAGAGCAGGGGACTGGAGAGGTTGTTACAGGGCAGTTGGTTTGAAGAGAAGGAGACACAGATGACAGACATCAGACACACAACAGCCAGACACAGACAGGTCAGCAGCGCTGGGTGGCAGCAAAACAAAGAGTTGCCGCATCGTCAAGGACGTTTGATAGATACAAACATACGACAAATATTCATAACGCAACGACGATTTAGGGCCTTTAACCCGCGAGTCACTGGGGGGCTTTTTTAGCCCCCTCCCCCAGGAATATTATAAATATCTGAATAACTAATGCAGATATCGACGCTAAACTTTCAGTACCTTTCCGGGCATCATTTTTACCTTTTTTAAAGAAAAAAATGAAAAATTCGTAAGAATTTTTCGAGATATAGTGAATTCAGTGACGTCACTTAACACGATTTTGACACCAAAATCGGCTAAACTTTGCCAGGCCGTACAAATGCCGCATTTGAAGCAAAATGCAATCGAAAAACGCTAAAAGGTAAAAAAAATTGCAAGGGCTACAAACCAGCTATCTCGAAAATGCGAAAATTTTGGTTTTTGACCCCAAAAATTAAAAAACAAAATATTTATTTTTTTTGAAAAAAATGTTCACAAAATCAAATTTTTCAAGGATATTGAAAAGAACAGAAAACATGTCAGATAACGACATATGGGAAACTGCCATACCAAATTACAAAATGCTATCATCTTTTTGACTGTCATGGCATATGGGTAAATCATGACGCCATATTTTGAAATTGCGTTTTTTTGCTTTTATTGACCGGATACAGACAAATAAATGCCAGCACTGTTTTTTAAAGATAAAATTGATAGAAACATGCTTTTTTCATTCCGATATATCAATTTCAAATTTTGACCTTCAGTGACCTGAACTTGACCTGAACTTGACATTAACTTCACGTAAATGAAGTCAGGTGGTAAAATGACTACCACTATCAAATTATACGTGTAAAAGCATCCATAAAACATGTGCTGCATGACTTTCGTAGATATTTTGTGTGTAGTGACCTTTTGTGACCTGACCTTGACCTTGATCTTTTCCAACAATCTCACTTTAGCTCATGTGGGATATGTATCATACCTTTGACAGCACTTTGGGTGATTATAGGCGCAATCGAAGGCCATGGATGGCAAGTATTGTCCATAAACTCAAATACCTCGATTTTGACGTTTGACTTGACCGTGACTTAACATGTGACCTTAATTTGAAATTTTTCCGTTTGCGTTAGGGTTATCTCATTGAGCGCTTTCGAATGCCGCCTTGCGCGTCCCGCTGCGATCATTGGTTCTTAAGATACCAGGGGGGGGGGGGCTAAAAAGCCCCCCCCCCCCCGGTTAGTCGTGTTACAGAATATACCCCAGTGACTGCCGGGTTAACACAACACCTAGTAACAGAACTCAGCCAGCTGAAGTAGTCCCGATTTTACCTTCTCTGACAGAATTAAGTGCAACTCTTCTCAGAGACCTCACGCTCCCTCACGATTATTGTATTATGGCCTTGCTCACGCTCGCAGTTTCATTCATAACTTCATTTAGTCTGCTCACTCTTCCAGAACTACAAAACTGTCAAGGTCAGTTTAGAGTCTGTTTCACGTGTAGCACCATAAGTCAGTCTCCTGGGCGGGGCAGCGTCTGTATCATTGTATCCGGTTACTAGTCACTCTCCTGGGCGGGGCAGCGCCTGTAACATTGTATCCGGTTACTAGTCACTCTCCTGGGCGGGGCAGCGTCTGTATCACTGTATCCGGTATCGGTAGCCTCCCCTGGGCGGGGCAGTCTGTAACATTGTATCCGGCTACTAGTCACTCTTCTGGGCGGGGCAGCGTCTGTATTATTGTATCCGGTTACCAGTCACTCTTCTGGGCGGGGCAGCGTCTGTATCATTGCATCCGGTTACTAGTCACTCTCCTGGGCGGGGCAGCGTCTGTATCATTGTATCCGGTTACTAGTCACTCTCCTGGGCGGGGCAGCGTCTGTATCATTGTATCCGGTTACTAGTCACTCTCCTGGGTGGTGCAGCTGCTGCATCATTGTATCCGGTATCGGTAGCCTCCCCTGGGCGGGGCAGCGTCTTTATCACTGTATCCGGTTACTAGTCACTCTCCTGGGCGGGGCAGCATCTGTATCATTGTATCCGGTTACTAGTCACTCTCCTGGGCGGGGCAGCGTCTGTATCATTGTATCCGGTTACTAGTCACTCTCCTGGGCGGGGCAGCGTCTGTATCATTGTATCCGGTATCGGTAGCCTCCCCTGGGCGGGGCAGCGTCTGTATCATTGTATCCGGTTACTAGTCACTCTCCTGGGCGGGGCAGCGTCTGTATCATTGTATCCGGTTACCAGTCACTCTCCTGGGCGGGGCAGCGTCTGTATCATTGTATCCGGTTACTAGTCACTCTCCTGGGCGGGGCAGCGTCTGTATCATTGTATCCGGTTACTAGTCACTCTCCTGGGCGGGGCAGCATCTGTATCATTGTATCCGGTTACTAGTCACTCTCCTGGGCGGGGCAGCGTCTGTATCATTGTATCCGGTTACTAGTCACTCTCCTGGGCGGGGCAGCGTCTGTATCATTGTATCCGGTATCGGTAGCCTCCCCTGGGCGGGGCAGCGTCTGTATCATTGTATCCGGTTACTAGTCACTCTCCTGGGCGGGGCAGCGTCTGTATCACTGTATCATTGTATCCGGTTACTAGTCACTCTCCTGGGCGGGGCAGCGTCTGTATCATTGTATCCGGTTACTAGTCACTCTCCTGGGCGGGGCAGCGTCTGTATCATTGTATCCAGTTACTAGTCACACTCCTGGGTGGTGCAGCGGCTGTATCATTGTATCCGGTTACTAGTCACTCCCCTGGGCGGGGCAGCGTCTGTATCATTGTATCCGGTTACTAGTCACACTCCTGGGTGGTGCAGCGGCTGTATCATTGTATCCGGTGTCGGTAGCCTCCCCTGGGCGGGGCAGTCTGTAACATTGTATCCGGCTACTAGTCACTCTCCTGGGCGGGGCAGCGTCTGTATCATTGTATCCGGTTACTAGTCACTCTCCTGGGCGGGGCAGCGTCTGTATCATTGTATCCGGTATCGGTAGCCTCTCCTGGGCGGGGCAGCGGCTGTATCATTGTATCCGGTTACCAGTCACTCTCCTGGGCGGGGCAGCGTCTGTATCATTGTATCACTGTATCCGGTTACTAGTCACTCTCCTGGGCGGGGCAGCGTCTGTATCATTGTATCCGGTTACTAGTCACTCTCCTGGGCGGGGCAGCGTCTGTATCATTGTATCCGGTATCGGTAGCCTCCCCTGGGCGGGGCAGCGTCTGCATCATTGTATCCGGTTACTAGTCACTCTCCTGGGCGGGGCAGCGTCTGTATCATTGTATCCGGTTACCAGTCACTCTCCTGGGCGGGGCAGCGTAGGTATCATTGTATCCAGTTACTAGTCACTCTCCTGGGCGGGGCAGCGTCTGTATCATTGTATCCGGTTACTAGTCACTCTCCTGGGCGGGGCAGCGTCTGTATCATTGTATCCGGTTACCAGTCACTCTTCTGGGCGGGGCAGCGTCTGTATCATTGTATCCGGTTACCAGTCACTCTCCTGGGCGGGGCAGCGTCTGTATCATTGTATCCGGTATCGGTAGCCTCCCCTGGGCGGGGCAGCGTCTGTATCATTGTATCCGGTTACTAGTCACACTCCTGGGTGGTGCAGCGTCTGTATCATTGTATCCGGTATCGGTAGCCTCCCCTGGGCCGGGCAGCGTCTGTATCATTGTATCCGGTTACTAGTCACTCTCCTGGGCGGGGCAGCGTCTGTATCATTGTATCCGGTTACCAGTCACTCTCCTGGGCGGGGCAGCGTCTGTATCATTGTATCCGGTTACTAGTCACTCTCCTGGGCGGGGCAGCGTCTGTATCATTGTATCCGGTTACCAGTCACTCTTCTGGGCAGGGCAGCGTCTGTATCATTGTATCCGGTTACCAGTCACTCCCCTGGGCGGGGCAGCGTCTGTATCACTGTATCATTGCATCCGGCTACTAGTCACTCTCCTGGGTGGTGCAGCGTCTGTATCATTGTATCCGGTTACCAGTCACTCTCCTGGGCGGGGCAGCGTCTGTATCACTGTATCCGGTTACCAGTCACTCTCCTGGGCGGGGCAGCGTCTGTATCATTGTATCCGGTTACTAGTCACTCTCCTGGGCGGGGCAGCGTCTGTATCATTGTATCCGGTTACTAGTCACTCTCCTGGGCGGGGCAGCGTCTGTATCATTGTATCCGGTTACTAGTCACTCTTCTGGGCGGGGCAGCGTCTGCATCATTGTATCCAGTTACTAGTCACTCTCCTGGGCGGGGCAGCGTCTGTATCATTGTATCCGGTATCGGTAGCCTCCCCTGGGCGGGGCAGCGTCTGTATCATTGTATCCGGTTACTAGTCACTCTTCTGGGCGGGGCAGCGTCTGTATCATTGTATCCGGTTACTAGTCACTCTTCTGGGCGGGGCAGCGTCTGTATCATTGTATCCGGTTACTAGTCACTCTCCTGGGCGGGGCAGCGTCTGTATCACTGTATCCGGTTACCAGTCATTCTCCTGGGCGGGGCAGCGTCTGTATCATTGTATCCGGTTACTAGTCACTCTTCTGGGCGGGGCAGCGTCTGTAACATTGTATCCGATTACCAGTCACTCTTCTGGGCGGGGCAGCGTCTGTATCATTGTATCCGGTTACTAGTCACTCCTGGGCGGGGCAGCGTCTGTATCATTGTATCCGGTTACTAGTCACTCTCCTGGGCGGGGCAGCGTCTGTATCATTGTATCCGGTTACTAGTCACACTCCTGGGTGGTGCAGCGGCTGTATCATTGTATCCGGTGTCGGTAGCCTCCCCTGGGCGGGGCAGCGTCTGTAACATTATATCCGGTTACTAGTCACTCTCCTGGGCGGGGCAGCGTCTGTATCACTGTATCCGGTTACTAGTCACTCTCCTGGGCGGGGCAGCGTCTGTAACATTGTATCCGGTTACTAGTCACTCTCCTGGGCGGGGCAGCGTCTGTATCATTGTATCCGGTTACTAGTCACTCTTCTGGGCGGGGCAGCGTCTGTATCATTGTATCCGGTTACTAGTCACTCTTCTGGGCGGGGCAGCGTCTGTATCATTGTATCCGGTTACTAGTCACTCCTGGGCGGGGCAGCGTCTGTATCATTGTATCCGGTTACCAGTCACTCTCCTGGGCGGGGCAGCGTCTGTATCATTGTATCCGGTTACTAGCCCAGTGCCGGGCGGCGTGCGCTAGGGAGCGACCCCCGGCCGCTCCCAAGTATTATTCGTATTCGTCCGGAAGTAGATAGCTTGCCTGTGAATAACTGTGCTGACGTGGAGACTGGAACGCTCGTGACACTTTTGGCGCCTACTTCGGAAACTGTGAGTGCGGAATTAGCATAAAATCGCCAAAGAAGCTTTGATTTTCCGACAGACCTCGTCGCGCCAGTGACGTCTTTGTCGTGCCTGTGATGTATTTTTTTTAAAGAAAGACCACCCGCAAGCCATCGGCAAAATCCAAAATTGAACACTGTTGATGTGACCATTGTCTGATTCACGACTTTCTGAACCATTTTCAAGAAAACAGCAAAAGAGTCCAAACTATATTCTCCAGCCGGACGATGGGCGCATGCTCACCGACATAAATCTGCCGACACCTAGTCTCCCCCGTCAACCCCTCCCCCATGTCGGACCGCCACGGCCCGGCACCGGTTCGTCGGTCGCCGCCGCTAACGGTGACCTTGACGACGGCGACGACGCAGAACCAGACCGGCCCGGCCACCGGCGACGACTGAGGCGGAGGGGATGTAGGGGTGGCAGGAAGGCGATTTTTTTTCCGGAGATCGCAAGAGAGCGCTGACCATCAGAACGCCTCCGGCACTGGGGCACAGCCCCGCCGTGTGGAGTGCCAAACACCCCCGCGCTGCCTGCTATGCAGATCATGCGGCCCCAGGCCCCCCTGGTCGGCCGACCCCAGATTCTACCGACCGGAGAAGCGCAGACCGCCGGTTACCAGTCCCACAGCGCCTGCGTACGACCGGGCACACCTGCTGGCGGTGCGCGACCGGCTGGACGGGGACACGGCTCGTGGCGTGACCGCGACCATCCGGCACAGCCTACCTGCCCACCTGTCCCGGCTGATCCGCCACCGGAGAGGTGGGCGGACCGACGCCCACACCCGCCGGCAGACTCGGGTTGGGTGCAGTGTCGACTTCCCGCCTCGCCCTGCGCGCACAACAGAAGCAGTACATCGGCCTCAGACGCTGGTGCACCCCGCCAGACTGACCGCGCGGCAGACTCGCCGGGAATACGCAGCCGTGGTGGGCACTACTGAGCCGGCGAGACACGACTACAATATCGGTCACATCAATGCCCGATCGCTGACACCCCGACTAGACGAAGTCAACCAGCTCCTGCAAAAACACCACATGGACATTCTGTGCGTGTCTGAAACTTGGCTCAAACCCGACGTGCTCGACAGGGTGCTGGTATTCCCGGGATTCAGCATACTGCGGCACGACCGCAGTGTCGCCCGGCCGACAGCAGCCCAGCAGACCCAGCCGCGCGGAGGTGGAGTCGCCATACTAATCGCGGACTCACTCCGTGCGGTGAAACTCGACATAGGTGGTGCTGATCCTACGGTGGAGTCCCTGTGGATCTCGGTGAGCGGCCCCGGCCGCCGCACCGTAGTGATAGGCGCCATCTATCGACCGCCGGGAGGACCGACATCCCGATGCCTGAACAAAATTCGAGACCAGCTACAAACTGCCGTCGCCACGGGAAAACCGGTGTTCGTACTGGGTGACTTCAATGTCAATCTTCTCAACCCGGACGGCCCTGGTGTTCGCGGCTTCCAGACCATCCTGAGTGATCTGAGTCTCAAACAGCTAGTCGGCAAGCCTACCCACCTCCATCCGACACCGACACTGCTTGACCTGATCGTCACCAACGTGACGGACCTCCAGGACTCAATCCAGGTTCTTCCCGAGCCCGTGGCGGACCACCAGCCTGTGCTGCTCTGCGCTCCCGTCCCCAGAGAGCGCCGACGACCAATCACCACCACCATGCGGCCGTGGAAACGCGTCAACTGGGACGCGCTCAACCTGAGCCTGCTGCTCGCGGACTGGGAGCCGCTCCACGCAGCTGGCACCGTCGACGACAAGGTGGACGCGTTCATGACAGTATGGAACACCGCAGTCGACATCCACTGCCCGACCACCACTGTGACGTCACGCCGACCGAGCTGCCCGTGGCTGCGAGGCGACGCGCAAGTCTCCGCAGCCATGGAGGAGCGCGACCGCGCCCGCGAGACCTGGGAGCACTGCCGCACCCCGGAGTCACGCCGCACGCACCAGCAATGCCGAAACAGAGTGAAGGGACTAATCACCCTCGCACGTCGCTCGTACCTGTGCAGTGGTCTGCTGAGCGAGCGGCGTAATTTTTGGAACCGCCTCAGGCAGTTCGCAATGCAGCCAGCGAGAGGGCGTGCCACACCCGATGACGACCTGGCCAACCGGGCAGACGAACTCAACGCCCACTTCGCTTCCGTCGGACCTCGTATTGCAGCGGAGGCAGCGGCCATGCGCGACAGTGCTGGCACGACTCCGGCTGGACCGCGCCCGCACCGTGTCTTTGCCTCAGCCCTCTCCCTGTGCCCGGCCACTCTGCCGGAACTTTCAACCGCAATCGGGAAGATGAGTGCATCGAGGGCCGTCGGTGTCGACGGTGTGCCTCTCCTTGCTATAAAGAAGTGTTTCCCTGTAATCGGCTGTCATCTCCTACACCTGATCAACTCTTCTATATCGTCATGTACTTTCCCTTCTTCCTGGAAGATCGCGCGCGTCACTCCAGTGTTTAAATCGGGCGATCGGTCTGACCTCAACAACTTTCGGCCCATTTCTATACTCTCTGTACTGTCGAAAATCGCGGAGAAGGTCGTCTGCTCGCAGCTCAGCTCTTACCTACTTGACCACCATGTACTGACGCCAATGCAGTATGCTTACCGTCCATGTCACTCGACAGAGGACGCTCTGATCGACGCTGTGGAATGGCTGACAAGGGCTGTCGACAACGGCCATGTCGCGTCGATTACGACGATCGACCTCAGCAAAGCCTTCGACAGTATTGATCATGACGTCCTTCTCAGTAAGCTCGAACAGTGCGGTGTGTCCTCGGAATGGTTTAGAGACTACCTGAGCGGTAGGAGACAGACGGTCAGCGGCGGCTCAATCACTCTACCCCTATCCCATGGGGTGGCCCAGGGATCCCTAGTCGGTCCAATCCTCTTCCTCATTTTCATCAATGACCTACCCAACTTCCTTCCCCATGGCCGCCTTCTATCCTACGCCGACGACACCCAACTCCTTGACTCCGCCACTCCTGATGTCGTCGGTCTTTCTAACTTGAAAGCCCGGGTCGAGGAGTCGATCCAGTGCCTACAAAACTGGTTCCAGTCTAATAGCCTCAAAATGAACCCCACAAAGACAGACTTCATGCTGGTTGGCACCAAACCCTCCCTCAAAAAGACCAACAACTTCCACATTACTACTTCTGGCACAGATATCTACCCATCATCTTCAGTGAAGGTACTGGGTGTACTCCTCGACCAACACCTCACCTGGGAACCCCATATCTCCTTAATCGTTCGGCGCTGCAACGCAATCCTCGTGTCCCTCTTCAAAACTCGGCACCATTTCACTCCTGAGGTTCTGAAGCTCCTAGTCCAAGTTCACGTCTTCCCGCACATCCTCTACTGCCTGTCTGTCTGGGGTGGCGCGGCCGAGTGTCACCTAGGTAGAGTGCAGATAATTATCAACTTCGCTGCCAGGCTTGTGAGTGGTACTCGCCGCTGCGACCACATATCCCCCGCCCTTGAAGCACTCGGATGGCAGAGAGTCGCGGAAACTGTTCGCCACCGTGACTGCCTGAACGTGCACAGAGCGCTGCATGTCAGCGAGTCGCCCCACGCTCTGCGTGCTCTATTTGCGACGCGTGCCGAGTCTTCCCAACGCCAGACTCGAGCTGTTTCGGACGGCGTTGGCTCACTCCATCTGCCTCGCGTCCGGCTGACCGCCACTCAGCGGCAGTTTCCGTACCGAGCTGCCGCCGCATGGAACCGACTGCCAGCGGCTGCCGTCCATGCCCGCTCGCGCCGCGCGTTCCTGTGTGCTTTAAATCGCTGATTGACTGTATCGACTGTATCTGCTGATTGTATCACTTTCACTGTGTTGTATGTGTTGGATCATGGGCCATGCTAGCTATGACTAGGTGCAGAATACCCACTATGTGGACGCTCCTTGAAATACATGAACTTGAACATGAACTTGAACTAGTCACTCTTCTGGGCGGGGCAGCGTCTGTATCATTGTATCCGGTTACTAGTCACTCCTGGGCGGGGCAGCGTCTGTATCATTGTATCCAGTTACTAGTCACACTTCTGGGCGGGGCAGCGTCTGTATCATTGTATCCAGTTACTAGTCACACTTCTGGGCGGGGCAGCGTCTGTATCATTGTATCCGGTTACCAGTCACTCTCCTGGGCGGGGCAGCGTCTGTATCATTGTATCCGGTTACTAGTCACACTCCTGGGTGGTGCAGCGGCTGTATCATTGTATCCGGTGTCGGTAGCCTCCCCTGGGCGGGGCAGCGTCTGTATCATTGTATCCGGCTACTAGTCACTCTTCTGGGCGGGGCAGCGTCTAGATCATTGTATCCGGTTACTAGTCACTCTCCTGGGCGGGGCAGCGTCTGTATCATTGTATCCGGTTACTAGTCACTCTCCTGGGCGGGGCAGCGTCTGCATCATTGTATCCGGCTACTAGTCACTCTTCTGGGCGGGGCAGCGTCTGTATCATTGTATCCGGTTACTAGTCACTCTCCTGGGCGGGGCAGCGTCTGTATCATTGTATCCGGTTACTAGTCACTCTCCTGGGCGGGGCAGCGTCTGTATCATTGTATCCGGTTACTAGTCACTCTCCTGGGCGGGGCAGCGTCTTTATCACTGTATCCGGTTACTAGTCACTCTTCTGGGCGGGGCAGCGTCTGTATCATTGTATCCGGTTACTAGTCACTCTCCTGGGCGGGGCAGCGTCTGCATCACTGTATCCGGTATCGGTTGTTCTGGGCAGGTTTAGTTTTCCTCACATGTAGTACGTTATGAAGAACCTGTAGACATTATATCCTTGCATCCGGCAATCATTACGAGCGAGCGCGAAGCGCTCGCTCGTCCTTCCGTGGTGTATGGGAAAACTCTGAATATGAGCGGCCCAACCCGGCCCGTGGCGAAGCCTTTGAGAAGCTCATATCTCTGCAACCGTAAGTCCGATTGACAAGCGGGCTTCTTTTCTGAGCAGCACCATCCAGCCTACCCTGTTTGAGACCAGTGGCGACTCATGTGGGTTGACTGCCACTGCGCGTGAGGGGTGTTGACAAGTAGTTTCTCGCAAAAACTCCGCAACGGCTGGGCAGATTATGCGCAAATTTGGTGGCAAAAAAATGGTTGGCAAATTTGGTGAGGTTAGAGACCCCTCAGCCGCCACTTTCGCACAAGTCAAGGGTGGGGTGACTGCACGTGTGCACATGCACACTCCTATAATATATATCAGGAACGGCTGCGCCGATTTTGTTCAAATTTGGTGTGTTTAGGGACCTCTCAGCCGCCAGTTTCCCACAAGTCAGGGGTGGAGTGCCTCTGCACGTGCGCACGTGCTCACTTTTTTTGTATCTCAGAAACTACTTGCCCGATCGAGCTGAAATTCACCATACATTTCGTTCGCGCTCGCTCGTTCATCGCCAACTACGGCGCCTTACTGGCAGTATAGGTGTATGTATAGGTATAGGTATAGGTAAAGGTATAAGTAAAGATAGTAATTGGTGCTGGCCAGGCATGAGTTGTCTCACCTGTAGTACTGTACGTTGGTGTCTCCGTCCAGCTGGGGCGGGTAGACGGGCACCATGTAGGGACAGCGCGCCTGACAGTGGGCCAGCGTGAGCTCGGCCAGCTGAGGGAACTCCAGCTGCAGCGCCTGCAGTACCGCAGCCAGGGCGAACGCCGCCTCCGGCTTACTGGACACCACGTCCTCTCCCTGACGCTGAAACGGAGACACACCAGTCAGACCAGTACAGCGCCTGCAGTACCGCAGACAGGGCGAACGCCGTCTCCGGCTTACTGGACACCACGTCCTCTCCCTGACGCTGAAACGGAGACACAACCAGTCAGACCAGTACAGCGCTTGCAGTACCGCAGACAGGGCGAACGCCGTCTCCGGCTTACTGGACACCACGTCCTCTCCCTGACGCTGAAACGGAGACATACCAGTCAGAGCAGTGGTGGTCAGTCAGATCCAAATGGCCAGAGTCCAGCTGTGATAACTACACACAGAGGCATTACACATATGGCATATGCACGGGCTGGCACGGGTGGTGTTATAGTGTATGTTTGATGTTTTCGGGTGCTGTGTTGATGTTTTCGGTTGCTGTGTTGATGTTTTCGGTTGCCGTGTTGATATTTTCGGTGCTGTGTTGATGTTTTCGGGCGCCGTGTTGATATTTTCGGGCGCCGTGTTGATGTTTTCGGTGCTGTGTTGATTTCGGGTGCTGTGTTGATGTTTTCGGTTGCTGTGTTGATATTTTCGGTTGCTGTGTTGATGTTTTCGGGCGCTGTGTTGATGTTTTCGGTTGCTGTGTTGATATTTTCGGTTGCTGTGTTGATATTTTCGGTTGCTGTGTTGATATTTTCGGTTGCTGCGTTGATGTTTTCGGTTGCTGTGTTGATGTTTTCCGGTGCTGTGTTGATGTTTTCGGGCGCTGTGTTGATGTTTTCGGACGCTGT
The DNA here is from genome assembly GCA_036785665.1 of Chirona hameri. Taxonomy (NCBI): domain Eukaryota; kingdom Metazoa; phylum Arthropoda; class Thecostraca; order Balanomorpha; family Balanidae; genus Chirona; species Chirona hameri. The sequence goes on from JAXIVJ010003571.1 coordinate 70,414, forward strand.
GTTTATTTTTCGGGTGCGTCAACGTCTCTGGCCATTTTGCGCTAATGTGCTGCTTCAGTAAAGGGTGATAGGTTTGGTTTCACTTTGCTGGACAAAGAAACCCGGATTTTCTAGTTTTAATAATGCAAATCAGGATCGACTCTCTTTCGTGGAACATTGCACCAATTTCCAAATATTGGACAGAAAGTAATAACTTCTTATATTAGGGTAATATAAAGGCGCCGCTATATGTTAGCTTTTGTACTGGCCCAGTCGTATATTGACATAGGCAAAAACATTGACCAAGTCGTGAAAGCCATTTTCAGCTTGGAAACCCAATCATACATTGCTAATCTATTGAGGAAATGTGAGTTGTTTCTACTTGGCTCCACTGTAATATTATGTCACATTGATCAACAACCGTACGATTATAGCAATTCGCACTATAACCACCTACCGTGAAACCACATACCAATGTGAGGCGGTCTCGACGGAGCAAATTCAATCCGTTCAACTCATGTTTTCGGGTAACTCATGTTTCAATTCATGTTTAACCCGCGCCCTGCGGGGGGGGGGGGGGGGGTCGACACCCCCTCCGGTTTTTCGAAGATACTGAATAAAGAAAAACGGCGGGGCGCAGCGCCGCCGTTTTTGGCACAGCTGTTCCGGCATGAATTGCCCACATTATGTTTAAAATAATACCTCGGGTCATCTCAGGTCAGGTCACCAGACCAGGTCACGTAACACCTAAAAAATACTTGTGGTCGTACCACAGTCACAGTTTTTGGATGATCGGTTTTACACTTCAGGATTTCATAAGTTGATATATATCTACAAATAGTATATCTTGTTTTTTTTTTGGTATATCAGCGACCTAAGGTCGGGTCAATTTCGTGACCTCCCCATTATAAGTCAATGGGGAAATATTCAAATGCTTCCTATTCCAAGGATACGCAAGATATCAGTATAATTTCTTCTGGATCATGTAATTATAGGCCATTCTTGATTACCTAGGTGCCATTTTTGTTCAGTGACCCCTACAGACTCAGCCGAGGTCATCCGAGGTCACCAACAGTTGTATGTCAATAACTCTCGACATATTGACGATATATAAGTGAAACAGCCACCAATGTGTTTGTATCGTCGAGGCACGTCTTCCCATATGCAACATGACCTACTTGGGTCACTACTTGACCTACTTGGGTCACCACTTGACCTTGACCTGAGGCCAATTTAAGTTGACCTAACCTGGTCAACACTAATATGATTCGAAGCGCCTTGACGAGATAAACACGATGACATCACAATTAATGCCTTGTCTTTATTAGGTACAAAGCTATTTGTGAAAACTTTTTTTTGACATTTGATGAGCTCTGGAGCCTAAACCATTGCTCTGAGCGAAAATCTGAGGACACCTTGCAGATTGCATTTTTCAAGAGCGTTCCATTGTTTTTTTTCTCGTTTGTTCCTAGCTATCATAGTTCCTGTGATATCTGGGGGTTTCTGGAGCGAAGTCCTAAAACTGGCAAATTTGACCTTTGATGACCTCAATATTGACTTGAGGAAAAAATATCTGGAGTACTTTCGAATGTTTGTCGAGAGCTTTGGAACGCCTTTTCTGCGTCTTTCTAGCCATTTTAGTTTTTTGAGTTAGAGGGGGGGGGGGTCTAAATCCCCCCCCCCCCCCGCCGAAGGTGGCGCCGAGCACCGGCACGGCGCGGGATAAGGTGTCGATAGTTAATGACGTTGAGCCTGGTTTGACGATAACAGCAGCCGGCCCTACCGTCAGACGGAGGCGGTCCCCTCGCCGCTCGATCCTCGCCGCTCGGCTGGCCAGGTCTACTGAAGTCGCCATGTCGCTCCTCTGCTTTCATCCGTCACTACAGGCACACTTTTTCGACTAAATATGGATTTTCGGTTGTTTAACGAAACTTAGTGATATGATGCTTCGTTTCCGATAGATAATTGAAGAATATCTCCAATGACTCCGCGTTGTCGAGATAAAATGTAAGGCATGATCTTTGTTTGCTATGTACATTAGAATATTCCGTATTTACCTAAGCCGGCAAAGTTTGGCACTCGTCGGCACTCTTTACGTCACTCGTCGGCACTCGTCGGCACTCGTCGGCACTCGTCGGCGCTCGTCGGCACTCGTCGGCACTCGTCGGCGCTCGTCGGCACTCGTCGGCACTCGTCGGCACTCGTCGGCACTCGTCGGCACTCGTCGGCACTCGTCGGCACTCGTCGGCGCTCGTCGGCACTCGTCGGCACTCGTCGGCACTCGTCGGCACTCGTCGGCACTCGTCGGCACTCTTTATTTCCACATTGCGCTTGTAGCCCAGTCTCCTGAGATGCAATGGGGTTTCACCATTGTATTCGGCTTCTCGAGACGAATCAATTGATGTAACAGTTGACCTTACCCTGACCTCAGCTCAGGTCAATTTTCGGATAAGACCTAACTAGGTCACCCAATATATGATTCGATGCGTCTCGGCGAGACACAATGGTCTTTGTTTTATGTCTAGGGCAATTATATCATGAGATAGAGTCTTTCCCTTAGCGTTTCGTCCCTAATTGAGCTAGAGCTTCGATTCAAAGACGAGCGTGTTGCTTGTGACGAGAGGAAGCCGTTGATATCCGATGTTAAGGTCTTGGGTCATTAGGTGACCTCTGAGGTTAATGTCAATGACCACAAAATCATCAAAATTGTAAATGCGTATAAATTGATTTTTATCGAGCTATAATCATGAATGAGCATATCATAATGCTTAATGGGTGCCAAATTCGTAATCAGCGTCACAAAATGTCCTAAAAACTGCCAAATTCCAAAAAGGTCATGTCAGGTCATCTGAGGTCAGTGACCTCGGTTGACCTGTGGAAGCGCATGACCCCAATGGAATATATAATTATGTAAAATGGATCAATTTGAAATCAGAGTCACAAAATGTCCTAGAAACCACCAGAAGCACACACATGTCATCTGAGGTCATCGGAGGTCAATGACCTCAGTTGACCTCTGAAAAGGTCAATCGAGGTCACAATCTCAGTGGAAACCACACCTGTCACCTGGAAACACCTGTGCATATCCTCCTGAACAACAAACACTCGGAAACTGCATAAGTTATAAGCATCGATAATGCGGGACGCCAGTTGCGCCTGGCATGACCTGGAGAAACAGGTCATAGGTCATGTGGGTTAGAAATTCAAAATTTTCAGAGTATGTGGATTTTTTGTTCTTCAAAAGTAGGGTACTGAAAGTTTCATTACAATCGGTTGGAAATTACGCGAGTTATTCCAGAAAACCGAGGGGGGTGGCATCCACCCCCCTACCCGGGCGAGGGTTAAGTTGTTGAGTTAGGATACAACTTATAAATAGTTATTGATGGTTACGACGTAAAGTGGCCCAAGGATTCTGAATCTATCATCGTTGAACTTTACATTTCACGCGCATTGGTTGACATTTCGAATTTGCTAATTTGCTGGCAGCATGCTTACTCTCGGACATGTATAGTTGCCGTCCCGATTAGTTACGATAGCTGTAAACCGTTTATGTTCATATGAAAGAGCATGACTCAGTAGCGGGATTGGCTGGACAAATATCCCTTCCATTACATTATTAACTAAGAAAATGGGACTGACTTGATTGACGGTATGCACCACGCAGTCACTAAAGCCACTCACAAATACGAATGACACGGGCACCTGGCCCTTACTGCCTCGGGCAACCTCCTACTCCCTTACACTCGGCCTCACGGCCCAGACCGCTCGTCGAAAGGTATTTTCACGGCTCTTGTTATATTTCTCAAGTGGTACCTATTTACACCGCCGAACAAAAACAATTTTTTTTTACACGTGCTGCTCATTTTGTACATGAATGTGCTGCAAGGTGTTGTATGGTAAGAAAATGTCATAAGACTTTATTTGTATACGAAAATGTCATAGATATTCGCATAGCTTCGGTGCATAGTTTTGCACCCTGGGTCCGATGTCAATGACTGTACTCGAACGAACTAGGTCAACTTATGCTGATTCTTATGCGATCCCAGGCCCACCTCCAGCCATCCCGCCGGAATGGTCGAGTACAGTCCTTGACAGTGAAATAACAGTTTCAGCCAAACGTAGCACCAAAACGTTTTGCATATTTGGCATTTTACAGAAATGATTATATCAGGCCGTCTCAAATAAACTCGGACAACAGACGATAGCATAGTTGAAACTTAACAAAGTCTTTGTCTGTGCGGAGGAAGTTGAAAGGAAGTTCAAAAGAGTAGAGTGGTTCAAAAGAGTAGTTCAAAAGGTAATGAAGAGAGCCGTGAGCATAGCAGGGCCGGCAACGGCCTGGGCTAGCCGACCACTGCCTAAGGCAATAAGGGTGAGCATAGCAGGGCCGGCAACGGCCTGGAATAGCCGCCCACTGCCTAAGGCAATAAGGGCGAGATGGCTGCGCCAGTCGTATTTGCAAGCGGCTTTAGTGACTTCTTCAAGCAGTCCATCAATCAATTTGACCACATTCTCTAACAGATAACCCACAACTAATACTTAAAGTATTAGTTTTTGGTGAGAAGGGGAGAGGGACGGTCGTTTACGGCCGCTTAACCACAGCGGCACCGTAAAATCATAGGGAGCAAGTGGCGCAATAAGCGATGCAAACGTCAGTAGCATAAAGACATAAAGGCAAAAGAAAAGTGCAACAAAGAGCATCTCGGGCCCATCCGAGCTGGCAACCCCTCCACCTCCCCTCCACCAGTCTCGCCCCTTCAAATCACCTTACTCTACCCGCCTAATAGAAGTCTAATCCCACGAGTATTTATGAACTAATCCCTTCTCTGTAAAAGTATTTATCTAATCTACTTTTGAAGGAAGCAAGTGTCACTGCATCAGCGACATCCCCTGGTAAGCTTATTCCAATGTACTACAACCCTTCTACTGAAAAATGACTGTCGTAGCCTAGTCCTACTTTGTTTCATAATGCGTTTATGCTGATGACCTCTACCTCGATTTTCCCTATTGAACTAAAATATTCCCTTTAAATATCCAGAATGCTGACCATTTACAAATTTGAAGACTTCAATTAGATCTCCTCTTAGCCTTCTATATCTAAGTGAAAACTTACCCAATTTGTTTTTTAATCCATCTTCATAAAGCAAACTACCAAGACCATAATAACCATTTTTGTTGCCCTTTTTGAACTCTTTCGAACAACCAGCAATCTTTATCATATGTTGGAGACCAGGCTTGCACGCAATACTCCAAATGTGGTCTAACGTATGCACAATACAGTTTTGTTATTAAGGTTAGGGTACAGGCATGGAAGGTCCCAAGGGACCTGAGGAAGCCCGCTCAGTTACTAGTATCTAGTGCTATCTGGATGGCCTAGTCCTGTACTGACGTTCTTCCCAGTGCTTGTCGAGTCTCCTCTTGAATGTGTTCACATTTGGGGACATGACCACATCAGTTGGTAGGCTGTTCCATAGAGGCACCACTCTGATGCAAAAGGAGTTCTGTCTCAGTTGTGTACGAACATGAGGCTGCTGAATCTTCAGAGGGTGGCCACGAGTTCGACCAGAGTTTCCATCATGAAAAAATCTTCAGGAATTACATTTAGCTTGTGGGTAACTATCTGGTAGACGAAGATCATATCTCCCCAGCATCTTCTGTAATACATGCTTGGGAGGTGCACTTTGTTCAGGCGCTCTTCATAGCTAAGATGCCATATCTCAGTCACTAGCTTGGTGGCACGCCTCTGAACACGTTCTACAGCATCCTGGTCCCCACACAGCATAGGTCCCCAAACACGGTTGCCATACTCTAGATGTGGACGAACAAATGCCTTGAATAACATGGATAGTGTCTGATAGTAAGTCTAGCAAAAGTCGCTTTTACTAGACCTAAGGCTCTGGTCGCCTTCTTGACAGCCTTTGCAGTATGCTCGTGATAAGTGAGGTTGTGGTCGATCCAAATGCCTAGGTCTAACTCACTTGAAACCCTCTCAAGCTCTGCTCCTGCAATGTTGTATGCAAATTTTGGGTTTCGCTGCCCCTATTGCAATACCTTGCATTTTCGTGCATTGAAGGGCAGTTGCCATTTTGCAGACCACAGTCCAAGCTTGTCCAGGTCATCTTGCAAAGCTTCTTGATCACTATGGTCCGACACCCTTCTGTATACTTTCGTGTCATCGGCAAACATCATGGAGCAGCTCTGCAGCTGGTCAGGCAGGTCGTTGACATAGGCTAGGAACAACAATGGACCCAAAACAGTTCCCTGGGTGACACCACTGATTACTTGTACCCAGTTAGAGCTCTGTCCATCCACAGTCACCCTCTGTCTCCTGTCCGTAAGAAAAGCTTCAGTCCAATGCAGTATCTGTCCCTGGATCCCGAGAGTCTTGAGCTTGGAGATCAGACGTCTGTGTGGCACCTTGTCAAATGCTTTCTGGAAATCCAGGTACACAGCATCAATTGAATCGTGTTGGTCCAGAGCATCCGTCCAATAGTCAATGACCCTTATCAGCTGAGTTGTACACGATTTGCCTGTCTGGAACCCATACTGATTCTTGGATATCAAATTGTTTGTCATCAGGTAGTCTAGTATATGATCTCTAACTAGCGATTCCATGACTTTACAGGTGATTGAAGTTAGGCTGATTGGTCGATAATTTCCAGGATCTTTACGCTGCCCTTTCTTGAACAGTGGTACCACTTCTGCTTCCTTCCATCCTACAGGCAGTGATGAAGACTCGAGAAACTTGTTGAAGAGTACTGATAGGGGTCCACTCAAACACGCAGCTAACTCTTTCAGGATCCGTGGGTGTATTTCGTCTGGGCCAGGACATTTATGACAGTTGAGATCCTCAAGCTTTTTTCTAACAGCTTCTCTGGTGATCTGCAAGCTACTAATCCTGCAAGGTGACTGAAGTCCCCCTTGATTTGGTGGCAGCTTCTGTTCGTGTGTAAACACTGAGCCAAAGAACTTGTTTAACATGTTTGCTTTATCTAAGCTTGTTTTGGCCCACTCACCATGATCACCCTGCAAATCTTGAGCACGATCCTTAACTTTCACCTAAGAAATATACTGCCAAAAGGCCTTCGGGTTTTCTTTCATACCTGCAGCTAGCTTTGCTTCAAACTGCTGTCTCATATTTCGGGTCATGTTCCTCAGTTTGTTTTTAGTTTTCAAACTTTTCTAAATCGTCTGAGCTTGTATGCTTGTAGCTTGGTTAGCTTGTATGCTCCATACTGCTTGTCCTTTTCTTTCTTGAGCTTCCTCACTGCCCCATTGCTATATGGATGTTTCTGCTTCTGCTTACATACAGTAAACGGCACATGAGTGCAAGTAAGTAACTGAAGAAAGGCCCTCACAGATTCCCAGGCACGATCAACATCCTCGGTTTCAGTGATTTGGCAGATATCAGATGTCTCAAACTCTTGCTGCATTGCGCTATAATTGCCTCGGTTGAAGTTCCTTCTCTTGGTCTTCGTGCGCCCGTCAGCATAGCACACGACCTTAAAGCTAACACACTGGTGATGACTTTCCCCCAAGGGGGCCTTCTGTTCTAAACAGTCCAACATATGCTGATCAGATGAGAAAACTAAGTCCAATAGGCTTGGCTGACATCCTGGTTTGAAATGAGTAGGAGATACGATATGTTGACACAAGAAGAGATCATTTATACAGTTCAGAAACCTGTGTAGGATCTTGGCGAGCATTTGATGAACATGTCTCCCAGTTAATGTCTCCATAGTTGAAGTCCCCTAAAATTAACATCTGTTTTGCTGTCCTGCTTGCCGACTCCTCAAATATTGAGCACAGATCTTCAGCTGAATTCAGTCTATCTAAGCTTGGACTTCTGTATATGGCTCCAATGAGCGGTTTGTCAGAGGCCTGCAGGGTAACTTCAATCCATATCCCCTCCAAGGATTCCATATAAATGTTCACCTCTTCACTGTTGTAGGAATCCTTATCAATAATTACCTCTTCACTGTTGTAGGAAATATTTCTGTTAATGGCCCGCAGCATTCTAAGTGCCCTTTCAGTCTGCTCTAGTTTCTGCCTACCCATTTCATACCTATGTTTACTGCTAACTCGTCCAGCGTGCATAATCTTACATTTACTCAAATTTAATTTAATCTGCCATGATTCGGACCACTCAACTAGCTTGTCCAGATCTGATTAAAACAACATCCTGATCATGTCTTCCTCTGATAATCCTGACAACATTTAGATCGTCTGTAAATTTCAAGACTTCGCTGTCTATACTATTCTCGATTGTATTCACAAATAATATCAACAGCAATGGGCCCAGGACTGAGCCCTGTGGAACCCCACTGAGAGCCTCCTTTCATTGTGATTCGTACCCATTTAATATAACCCTTTGCTGACGTCCTGAAAGCCACGTTTCTATCAAATCGAGAATCTTGACCCTGATCCCATGCATTTTAAGTAGAAACCCTAGTCTTTTATGGGGACTTTGTCAAATGCTTTACTGAAATCAAGAAAAGCTACATGTTTACCCTGATCAAAGCTATATGTTGCAACATCTAAAAACTCCAGAAGATTAGTTAAACAAGCAAGATGCATAGAATACCTAATATAGAAATGGATGTTATGGTATGTCTGGGGGTAATAATTTCCCTGCAGTCTGCACAATGGCCGTCATAACATAATATCACTACAAGTCGATGCAAGGATCTTACGGTATTTTGAGTTTCGAAAGAAACCGGGCTTCACCCGGCCCCTGTAAGAAGCTCCCACGCCGCTGTGGACCGGAGGGTTGAGACCGGGCTTCACCCGGCCCCTGTAAGAAGCTCCCACGCCGCTGTGGACCGGAGGGTTGAGACCGGGCTTTATCCGGCCCCTGTAAGAAGCTCCCATGCCGCTGTGGACCGGAGGGTTGAGACCGGGCTTCATCCGGCCCCTGTAAGAAGCTCCCACGCCGCTGTGGACCGGAGGGTTGAGACCGGCTTCATCCGGCCCCTGTAAGAAGCTCCCACGCCACTGTGGACCGGAGGGTTGAGACCGGGCTTCATCCGGCCCCTGTAAGAAGCTCCCACGCCACTGTGGACCGGAGGGTTGAGACCGGACTTCATCCGGCCCCTGTAAGAAGCTCCCACGCCGCTGTGGACCGGAGGGTTGAGACCGGGCTTCATCCGGCCCCTGTAAGAAGCTCCCACGCCGCTGTGGACCGGAGGGTTGAGACCGGGCTTCATCCGGCCCCTGTAAGAAGCTCCCACGCCACTGTGGACCGGAGGGTTGAGACCGGGCTTCACCCGGCCCCTGTAAGAAGCTCCCACGCCGCTGTGGGTCGGAGGGTATCATGATCGGCGGCCCGTCCGGAGGAAAAGTCAGAGTGCTCCGATCGAGATCAGAAGTTTCGCCGCAGCTTAGCTTGCAGTGGGATGTTCTGGGAATTGAGAAAGCACTCGATGATATTGTTGCGACAAAATGTCAATATGAGGGCATACTTTTTGTTTGCTTGATTTGTTAAAGAGGGCAAACAGGTAATAGTACTTTTCCATGACGTAGAAGGCTTTTTCTGAAGTAGTAGTGAATCAGCAAAAGTCCAGATTTCGTCACGCAGGTCGACGTTTTCTGCAAAAAGCAAACAGCCCTTTGAAAAAGATGGATCCGCCTTTTCGGAAATAAATCAAACCAACATTGGAAGTGTTGACCAATTAATGAATTCACATATCAATGAGCACAGATAACAGGAGACTGTTATCAAAATGGTTAAGTGTGGGCCGGGAACGGAGCAGGAACGGGACGAGAACGGGACGGGAACGGGAGGGGAACGGGAGGGGAACGGGAGGGGAACGGGACGGGGACGGGACGGGGACGGGGACGGGGACGGGGACGGGGACGGGGACGGGGACGGGGACGGGGACGGGGACGGGGACGGGACGGGACGGGGACCGGACGGGGACGGGACGGGACGGGACGGGACGGGACGGGACGGGACGGGGCGGGGCGGGGCGGGGCGGGGCGGGGCGGGGCGGGGCGGGGCGGGGCGGGGCGGGGCGGGGCGGGGCGGGGCGGGGCGGGACGGGACGGGAACGGGCTCATTACCGAGCGGGCGCGAAGCACCCGTGAGGTTTCTCGTCAACTTACTAGACAAATTTACATTTGACCCGACCCGGCCATACAGACGCTTTTCGGAAGCTAATAACTTTGCAACCACTGCTCCGATTGAGATCGGGTTTTCACCATTGGATAGAACCATTCGATCAGTTTTGATTTTGTTATGATGCGTTCTGATTGGGGTGGTACCACAGCGCGTGGCACCCGCAGACGTCGAAATGAACAAAAAACATTCTTGATCAAAAATGGTTTGATTTATCTAAGCATTCGTTTTGTATACGCTGAAGCATGCAGCGCTCAGGACTTACTCCCTTTTGGCGGATTCGAGAAAGGAGATCATGTACAATTTAATAAAACTTAATTTTTATGTTGGCATGCACGGAGGCCTGGAAATTTTTATGGAGAACTAAAAGGACTAAAAGGAATATGTGTTACTACCACGTGTGCTCCCGTACCGTTTCATATTTCAAACCTGTTATAGCTATACCAGTGCGCGCCCGCTCGGTGATCGCCCAAAAAGGCGTTTTACTGGTTATTCCTGTCTCCTGTTATCTGTGCAATGAGTTATTACCGAGCGGGCGCGAAGCGCTCGTGAGGTTTCTCGTCAACTTACTAGACAAATTTACATTTGACCCGGCCCGACCCGGCCGTACATACGCTTTTCGGAAGCTAATAATTTTGCAACCACTGCTCCGATTGAGATTGGGTTTTCACCATTGGATAGGTCCATCAAATCAATTTTGTTTTTGGTATGGTGCGTTCTGATAGAGGTGGTATCACAGAGCGTGGCAGTTGGTACACGCGAACGTCGAAATGAAAGCAAGATTCTTGATCAAAAATGGCTGTATTAATCTAAGCATTGATTTATACGCTGAAGCATGCAGTGCTCAGGACGTACTCCCTTTTGGCGGATTTGAGAAAGGAGATCATGAACAATTTAATACAACTTAATTTTTATGTTGGCATGCATTGAGGCCTGGCAATTTTTTTTTCTGGAGGACTAAAATGACTATGTGTTACTACCACGTGTGCTCCCTTACCGTTTCATATTTCAAACCTGTTTTAGCTTTACCAGAGCGCGCTCGCTCGGTCATCGCCCAAAAATGCGTTTTGCTGGTGTATTTTTACAACAAAAATCATGATCGTCAACATGGCATAGCATAACTCATGCATGATAAAGTAGCAGTTCCTAAGCTTTCAAGCCATCATATTTAACCTGAATAGCATTCGACATTAAGATTAATGATTCCCTAGTCCCCACACACGAATTAAGTCAGCAAAAACATAAACTTCATAAAAACAACTAATGCGCGCAGTATTATATACAAGCAATTAAGTAAAAATGAATAGGGAACCAGACAATGTTCACTTCACTTCAATAACTCCAAATGACACATACATAAGTCTGGTCCTTAGAAGAATCAGCAATTTCAATCCATAACCGATTAGATGGGTCTCACCATTTGATCTTAGGAGGCAAACCAGCAAGCAAACAATACAAGGAGACAGATAAGACTTCCATAGGTGTTTCCGAGAATACTCCCACCCAATCGGAGCTAGTCAATTATATAATGAATTATGGGTCAGGTATAGTGAAGGTCACTTCCTGTATAATCAGAACAGAAATAACCACCAACATTAAGCATGTATGTGCTATTCCCAACAGCACAAACAGATGCACATTTAACCCTCACCCTACGTGGGGGTGGGGTGGGTGGGGAGGGGGTGGGGAGGGGGGGGGGGGGGAGGGGGCTGACAACCCCCTGAGGTTTTTCTTGAATATTTTTGTTTACACATGCGGCGCATCTTGCTGAAATTTTCAGTAGCTGAGTTTACAACAATTATACGTATCCTATTTCAATTTTAAGTGTATACGACTATTAGCTCGTGACCTATGACCTTTTCGTCAAGGTCATGTCAGACCTCAAAGGGACATTGATCTGACCCCAAAGGTCACCCGTTGACCTAGATGCTCAAAATGGGATATCTTTGGATTCTCCTTACGACAGGCAACACGTTAGTTTTGATGGTTTCTCTCTCTATCTCTCTCCGTTCTGAACTTATACTAAGCGCCCTGTACAATCGCTATTTGTGGACGTGGTCGATCTTAGGTCATTCACTTGACCTGGAAGGTCACCCGTTGACCTGAAACCTAACAATCGCATACTGTTAGATTCCTCTGACAGGCAACATTCTAGTCTTACCGCATTGCTCTAAGTTGCTTGGTTTGGAAGTTAACAGGGGTGGGGGCTGTCAGCCCCCCCCCCCCCGTAGGGCGATGGTTACGTTACAAAGTTACAAAGAATTACAATAGTTACAAAGAATGTCCTCATAATGCGTAAAATTACAAAGTTACAAATATTACAATAGTTACAAAGAATGTCCTCATAATGCATTAATGTTAACAGTGGACTTTGTCTTCCTTACACTTATGTATGTTTATAATCCCATTATGGTCTATTTAATATTGTATTGTCTTCATTGTCTCTCATTGTTATATATCGTAAGATAATTTTTACATTTGTATTTATACTGAGCAACTCATTGTGACGGCGTTGTAGTAGCCACACTAACGCAGAAGTTGTCGCATGACAAATAAATAAATACCTATGTAAACATGACAAGGTCGGGAACGATCCTTTGATACGTCCATAGAAGAGGTTCAAGCAAGAGTTCTGCCAGGTGCCGTGTTCCCGTTCACTACAGGACATCAACGGAGCGCACTTCAGCGAACGAGCGTTATCGAGCGCGATGAGAGGCTGCTTCCTCATGAGCCGCCAAGGAGAAGAGTGCACAGTGCACACATTAGTGTACATCGCGTGTGATGAGTTGCACACGCTCGCTTAGCGCATTATATCCAGTCAAACTCCATTTCTTAGAGTTGGGTTTAAGGGCGACAGGGCGCACCCTTAACCCGGCATTGGCTGGGGGTTTCAGCCGAACGCCATTGGCTGTGGTGGTGGTGGTGGGGGGGGGGGGGGGGGGGGCGTTTCCCCTGGTTATCTTCCGAACCAATAACCGCAGCGAGACGCGCAAGGCGGCAATCGAAAGCTCTCAATGAGACGCATATAAAGCATACACGATATTTTCAAAATAAGGTCACATGTCAGGTCACGGTCAGGTCAAAGGTCACAATTGAGATATGAGTTTTTGGGCCATACTTTCCATCCAAAACCTTAGATTGAGACCATTATGGCGCAAAATGCTCTCAAAAGTATAATACACATCCCGCATAAACACAAGTGAAATTGTAAGCAAAGGTCAAGGTCAGGTCAGGTCACACAAGGTCACTATTGGCAATAAGTCTACCAAAGTAATGCGACACATGTTTTTTTTACTCATATAATTCGATAGTAGCAGCCATTTTCACAATCTGACACCATATAAGGTCAAGGTCAGGTCACATAAGGTCAACATTTGAAATTGATAAATCTAGACAAAAACGCATGTTTATAGACCAGTTTTGTCTCAGAAATACAGTGCTAGCATTTATTTGTTTTTATCTGGTCACTAAAATATAAAAAACGCAATTTAAAAAATGACGTCATGAGTTACTCATACTTAGGGAGCCATTAGTCAGTCGAAAATAAAGATATTGCTTTTAAATTTGGTTTGAGTATTGTTCACAAACATATATACACAACATTCTTCAACATATCTTCCGTCAAAACAAATATGTTTCCCAATTTTGATTTTGAGGGCATTCTTTCATATTTTATTTTATTTTGAGGGGGTCAAAAACAAAAGTTTCAAAAATCCGATATAGCCATTTTGTAGCCCTTGTCATTTGCTATCTTTTGACGTTTTTCGATTGCATTTTGCTCACAATATGGCATTTGTACGGCCTGCTATAGTTTAACTTATTTTTATGTCAAACTCGTGTGTAGAGACGTCACTAAATTCGCTATATCTCGATTTTTTGACGAAATTTGCTTCATTTTTGCACAGAAGACGTACAATTGGTGTAGGAGAAGGTACCTGAAGTTTCACGTCGATGGCGGCATTTTTTTTTAGCTATTGCAAAAGTTCGTCAGGGGGTGTGGTGGGCCGAACCCCCCCCCCCCCTCCCAGCCAATGGCGGGTTAACCCTCGCCCGGGTAGGGCAAAATCACTACGGTTTCGGGTAGGGGGAGAGGGTCGACCCCCCCCCCCCCCCTTAGCGTTTCGCCCCTCATTGAGCTAGAGCTTCGATTAAAAAAACGAGCGTGTTGCTTGTGACGAGAGGAAGCCGCTGGTACCCGATTTTAAGGTCCTGGGTCATTAGGTGGCCTCTGAGGTTATGTCAATGACCCAAAAGTCATACAAAATTGTAAATGCGCATAATTTGAATTTTATCGAGCTAGAATCGTGAATGAGCATATCATAATGCTTAATGGGTGCCAAATTTGAAATCAGCGTCACAAAATGTCATAGAAACTGCCAAATTCCAAAAAGGTCAGGTCAGGTCATCTGAGATCAGTGACCTCGGCTGACCTGTGGAAGCCCATGACCCCAGTGTAACATATAATTATGTAAAATGGATCCCAAATTTGAAATAAGCGTCACAAACTGTCCTAGAAACCGCCAGAAGCCAAAAAAGTCATCTGAGGTCATCGGAGGGCAATGACCTCGGTTGGCCTTTGAAAAGGTCAATCGAGTTCACAGTCTCAGTGGAAACCACAACTGTCACCTGGAAACATCTGTGCATATGCTCCTGAACAACAAACACTCGGAAACTGCACAAGTTACAAGCATCGATACTACGGGACGCCAGTTGCGCCTGACATGACCTTGAGAAACAGGTCATAGGTCACGGGTCATGTGGGTTAGAAGTTCACAATTTTCAGAGTATGTGTCAAATTGTTTAAAAGTAGGGCACTGAAAGTTTCATCGCCATCGGTTGGAAACTACGCGAGTTATTTCTGAAAAACCGAGGGGGGATGACACCCGTCTCTCTTTTTCTGGAATAACTCACGTAGTTTCCAACCGATTGCGATAGAACTTTCAGTACCCTACTTTTGAAGAAAAAATTCCACATATTCAATTTTAATTTCTAACCCACGTGACACCTATGACCTTTTTCTCAAGGTCATGTCAGGCGCAACTGGCGTCCCGCAGTATCGATGCTTGTAACTTGTGCAGTTTCCGAGTGTTTGTTGTTCAGGAGCATATGCACAGGTGTTTTCAGGTGACATTTGTGGTTTCCACTGAGATTGTGACCTCGATTGACCTTTTCAGAGGTCATTGACCTCCGATGACCTCAGATTACTTTTTTTTGGCTTCTGGCGGTTTCTAGGACATTTTGTGACGCTGATTTCAAATTTCGGATCCATTTTACATAATCATATGTTCCACTGGGGTCATACGCTTCCACAGGTCAACCGAGGTCACTGACCTCAGATGACCTGACATGACCTTTTTGGAATTTGGCAATTTTGAGGACATTTGGTGACGCTGATTACGAATTTGGCACCCATTAAGCAATGTGATATGCTCATTCACGATTCTAGCTCGATAAAATTCCATTTATACGTATTTACAATTTTGATGACTTTTCGGTCATTTACATGACCCCAGAGGTCACCTAATGACTCAAGACCTTAACATCGGGTATCAGCGGCTTCCTCTCGTCACAAGCAACACGCTCGTCTTTGAATCGAAGCTCTAGCTCAATTAGGGGCGAAACGCTGGGGGGTCGTCCAACCCCCCCCCCCCCCCCCTACCCGAGCACGTAGTGATTTTGCCCTACCTGGGCGAGGGTTAAGGGCGCGTATCTGCTACGGCTTTGTTTAAGTTCCCCAGAACAATGCGAGACAAATCAGAAAACTACGAGATTGTAGCTCGCAGCTTCTTTCACAAAACCTTCATCCTAATCCCATAACCAAAACACCTGAAATGTCTTCCCTATTAACTCTTCTCTCCCACCCTCCCCCCCCCCCTCCTCTCACCCACCCGACAGCCACCGGTACTCACCACAAACTTCTTGGCGACGAGGTGCGATGCCCGTGCGGCGTGGCGCGGCGGCGCTGACCTGACCCCCCGCCACGTCCACTGGCTGCCTCGTAACAGCTGCCGCAGCTTGTCCAGCTTGTCCCGCAGGTGCGCAGTGGACACCGGAGAGATGGCGTTTATCGGGGTGTTGACGGCTTTCTGTAGAGCACAGTGGAGATGGGGGGGTTCAGACAGATGCGGTAGTGCAAACCATAAATCCGCGTTGGACAAACCAAAAAACCCCGACACCCACACCCCCCCTTAACAACTACAAGGGAACTTAAACCCTGTTCCAAGGTATTCCAAAGTAAAATCGCAACCAGACCAAACAGGGATCCTCGATCTAACACCCGAGGATCTCCCGCACAGGAAGTAGTGATCCTACATACCCATGCGCATTGCACCAACTTACTGTCACTAAAGCGCCATACTCTAGCACTCCATTAACACTTTTTAGGCCGCGATTTTAAGGGAAATAATGACCTTTTCCCACAAAAATGGAGTTAGCACTTGAAGTCGACAGACGAGGCCAAAATATGATGTAAATTGATCGCATTTTTCATATCAAAATTCTTTCCGAGAGATATTCAAGTTAAACTTGATAAGCGTTCACACTTTTAAAGAGGTTCCACACTTTAAGACACACTTAAGATTCTGCCCACCCCTCAGTTTTTCGCAGATTTCGCAGATATCTCCCGAACGGCTAGGAGCAGGCCCATGACATTTTGGGACTTTTCCTAGAATTGAATTCCGCATATGGAGTCAAATTTTTTAGTTCCTAACCTGAACAGAGCGGTTCCAGGCCCAGTTTTGGGAGATTTTCTTCTGTGACATTTAGCGATAATATGGAGATGCGATCTTCACGGCTTCTTCCTAACTACCTGAAGTATAAAGGAGTTACATAGATTTACGGTGATTGAAACAATGCAAATTAGTTGATTTTAGTGAACTATAATCAATATTGCACGGCAGAGCGGTTTCAGGGACTTGAAAAGGGGAGGTTTACAGAAAGTTATTTTGTATATATTTTGCCTCCCTTTTCCGCTAACCTGGCACGCCTATGG